>JAXCGZ010013212.1:272500-315000 GCA_037179515.1 Halocaridina rubra
TGTAGCTCCAACCTGTGTCTACCCCTGCTCATATTGGGATTAATTCTGACACAAAACCAAAATAAAAAATTACAATGATGTCAGACGATAAACGAGGGATATGATAGCTATAGTGGCAAAATTATGATCAATGACAGATTTATTTACTTCCTTCCCATGTACCTAGAGGGTTTATACAATCACACATGAAAAGATGTCTATTAAAATGGATATTTGCAAAAGAAGCTTTGTCTATAAAATCACACATAACATATCAGATCTTGTAAAGATGAGTTACCCCCAGAACCCCATGTAAAATTGAATAGCCCCAAATAATGCTAGTTTAGGTTAGGTTAGGGTAAGCTGGACTGGTTGACTGGGTATGGTTTGCTTAAATGACTTGCCTTGTAAATATGAATAACACTAGAGCACCCAGGGGTTACTCTTGGTTACAAGATCCAAATTGTTTTATTTTCAAATGCATACAGAGTCCAATGTTTTTTAAACAGCTACCCGATTCAAGAAATTTCTAGGCAAAGACTCGTTACAAAACCACAAAAAGTTTCATCTCCATTTTCCAATAATTTCATTCCTATTAAATGACACAGAAGAGTTCTTTCTACACAACACTATACAATGAAACTATCTGTATGGTTAAGTTGCCTCAACATATTTAGCCACTTAGGTTTAATAGGCAAAATATATACTGTATTCAGAGTTAGCAAAACAAAAATGTGCAATTTGTTTTTTTAGAAAGAGTACTAATAATGGATCAATAGGGATTCAAAATGGCAAAGAAAGAAAGAAATATTCAAATTACTTATACAGGAAAGCATAATTACTGTAAGAGAGATATTTCAGAATTTGCCAAGTATCTGATTTCAATACAGTAACATTTGGCATATTTATCATATAAATAAATTTTACAACTCCTCAATAGGCAGTTTAAGCATATTTACATATTTCAAGAAGTCTATGATTACACTAGAATGCATTAGTTTGTGAAGAAATGATTAGAATAATAAAAATTCGTAGCCCTATGTCTGCCACTTCATGTATAACCATTAATCCTCATTAGACTTTGGGGTGGAAAAAGACATATTGAAGCTGAGGAATTAAGGCTGACTGCCCTTTCCAACACCCCCACAGTGGGTTCGAACACAGGATTCTCACCTCGAACACCCAAACCACAAAGCTACTGCAGTCCCCAACTGTTAACTCCACAAAATATACTGAAATATCTCTGAAAATGTTTGAAAAAAAAATAAACAAAACTACTGACAAATAATGTACAGGCATATGCTATTAGTGAAGTTTTGTAACATTTCAAAAGCCACAATAACTATACTTCATCAGTGCTCCCCTGCATGTAATAAAAGCTGAATAAATGGGGCAGAGCAAGGGGACTGGGAATCCCCTCCGCTTGTCATTTTTTCCTGCAAAGATTCAAGGTATTTTGCTTTGACTCCGCCACTCCTCTTACAGTACGGAATATGACTCTTTTATATAAATAGATATCTATGTAAAACAATGTGTTTTCATAAGAAACATGGGAAAAAATATCTTCAGTGAACATAATACAGACGACAAAAATCACAGAATATTTCAATGAGATATGTAGGTGTCATGTGAGAGAAACAAGCTTTGTTGAAGAAAGCCAAGTAGGATGCAAAGAATTATGGTATTGTCTAACTTCAATTAGGATCATAGTCCAGTATTAATTCCACAGTTCCAACCAGTCTATATCCATCCCTACAATGTGGGTAACAGTGATACACAAAACAACAAACAACAATGAAATAAATACAACAAGACTTCCAGCAGAACAAATGTGACAAGAATAATTTTGTACATGTGTACAAGACAAAAAAATTAGATTTAATTTAGATATAAAGTAGATATGAGAAACTTACGTTTAGCTATTCATGACTGCCTTTTGGATATTTAAGCTCAACTACCGAATGTATAAAATATTCATATCACGACAACGTACGGTAATAAGCATCAAAACAGGTCGATGGCAAAAACTTTCACGGACGACAACAGCAAAAATTCTTAAATTCAATTTATACTATTTGACAGAAGCTTTTGAGTTGGAATTCAATGTATAAACTCTTCATCTGATAATTAGTACCAAACCAGGTTGATATAACATACTCTCAAAGATGGCACTTTTGCAAAAACTCTAGTTGTTCCAGACTATTTGACAGAAGCTCAAAATAAGCTCTTGTAAAAAGCAAGCATACAATCTCAAAACACTGGAACTTACATAAACAACTTACTTTAGGTAAAGCATATTCAAATGATACATGACTACTTACGACATAAAGAATAAAAAACTTAGATACATATTTTAGAGTCTAAGTAGTAAAATATATATTAATACCATAACTATCACTATATGTGAACTTGATCTGCCTGGAATAAGGGATAAAAGTGGGGAAAAAAATGGATAACAGCTGCTTTCGACAACCAAATCAAATATGTAATTATGATCATTTGTGTGCTAGTCGATTCTCTAATCCAATAATTGGGGAAAACGCATGCCTCTATGTAAAAGACTGAGTTTTTAATAATTTCAAATAATGTACATGATATATATCCATCGAAAGAGAAAAGGTTAAAGGGCTCTGAAGAAAGAAAGAGGCAAGGGACAGTGATGGCACCAGAGGCTCACTATATACCTATCACATAGACGAGGGCCAAGCTTCCTCTCTAATTACGTGGAGACAATGATCTCCAGGCAATGGCTGAAAATTCAGGTAAACCTATAGAAAATCTCCCACCCCCAATCAATTATAAAATTTAAAAGTGCTGTATTGTACTTTAAATCTATAGCATCAAGTGTAAAAATGAGCCAAAATCAACCATAGAGTTAAGGATGAAAATAAAGAAAACATTCTAACAAGAGGAAAATTGTTAACAAAAAGAAAAATAAGTATCTCCAATGTTACAGGAAAGAAAATTAAATTTATGTGTACCCAACTAAGATATTGAAATGTGCTTACATCAGTAAGCACAATATGAAAAGTCCTGATATACTGTGTCCAAATAAAATGCTGATATATGCTTACATTAGTAAGCACAATATTAGAAGTCCGGAAAACCTAATCAATATTGAATTAAGATACTGAAATGTGTTTACCTTAAGAAGCACAGCATAAGATGTCCAGATATTCTAATATATCTAATTTAAATATTGAAATATGAATAAATTAGAAAGCACAGTATTAAAAGGCCAGGAAATCTAAGGCCGGTAAATTATGGAATCTTTACTCGTATCAAAAATATCTTCATGTAAACACAAGACAAAGCTAGTAATTATAGAAATTATTACAGAACAGGTTCCAAAAATAGCTACCACACTGAGAGGAAATACTGATGGCAATGTTCTTAAATGACTCACGTGAAATGTGCAATAACGATTAGATGAAAAATTATTCTACCAATTAATGAAGATCTCTCAAAAAATGCCAAGTTCACATATGAAGTAGAAAAAAATATAAAAAAGGCTACAACAAGAACTATATTCATTCACAGCTTTGAATATAAATGCTTGATAAAGAGATTCATCTCGGTATTTGACTATAAATAAAATAAAAGTGTCAGCCTTACGCTACGTCACGGGTTTTGATGACTTATGCAATGAAACGGTGATTTATGTACAAATGACATAATTATTTTATCTCTTCTGTTAACTCAGCCAACCTCGATTACTTTACCAATAAAAAGCCTCTAACATTAGCTATAAATTTCTCAAAGTTGTCTCTGAATTTGATGCGGTTGATACGGTCAGCAGTTAACTCCACGTTTGTGGTAAGATCAGTAAAAGATTCAGCAAGTCGTTGTCCTATAGTTGCATCAGTTTGACTCTGAAGCAATGCCTGTACCAACTCTTGATATTCCACCTGAAATTAAAAGGTATTCTCTTGATATCCTATAAGCATTTAAAAACATTTTCCTGATAATGAACCTGCAATTACAATATTCTCTAGATATTACACCTGCTAATGAGAGATTTTCTCTTGATATTCCACCTGCAATTAAATGATATTCTCTAGATATTCCACCTGCAATTAAATAGATTCTCTTTGCCGTGAGAGGTAATACACTCCATAATCATATAAAATTTTTGTAAGTACCCAAGTGCCATGAGTTTCGAGGGAGACACCCTTCAGGTGTGACCTCTTACAAGATTATTTTGACAATAGTCTTCATGTAATAAAACATGATTAAAACAGTGCCCTTCATTTTCAAATACAGTACCAGAAATAGCACCTTTTGACTGAAGCACACATTTACGATGAACTAAATATTTTTCAAATACTACGTGTATGGCTAATGAACACAAGGTGGCATATAATTCTTTTTCAAAAATACAAAAAAATAGATTCCAGCGGGGTATTCAAGACTAGAAAAATATAAAAATGTGACAATAACTTTATCATATCCTGCAAAGTACGACTTTTACTTTAACACTGATGCAATTTCAGGGATGGAGCTCTCATCCGAATTTCCCTCCTGCTTTGACTTGACCACCCCCTTTTAAGGGAGTCTGTGGCTCTTGTATTTAGATAGATAGGATGAGAGTAGAAGTCAAACACTTCCTTATCCCTTTCCTTAGTTCTTCCTTGACATGTAGGCAATACTGGGGATAACGTCTTTTATATCAATCCTAGGGTTAGTATATTTTGAAAAGCATCATAAATATTTTTACATGTCTGTCTTGAAGTATTGGTATTGCAAGGGAATGATATGAAATCTATATTCAGTACATATATTTTTCCTACCTGAAAACAACAGATCAAGGTGTAAAGTGAGGCTGAGGCTGCGTGAAGAAGATCCGAGTTGATTTGTTGGGATAATATCAAGTCCAGTATAAGCTGGAAAATTAGAAACAAAATTAATATTTATTATATAGGAGGTCCAACAGTTGCAGTTAAAGGGGTGAACCAGGTCTCACGGTAGGAAATTCTTGCCCAATTACCCTGTGTATGAATAAAACAAGGAGTTGGGGGGAAATTGCAGCAGCTCTTTACCCCCAAGGCATCACAAGAAGTGATTGAGGTATAATAGCTTCTGGTGAATGTGCGTGCTTCAATTTGGTCACCCCCCTTACAAGGAGGATTGCACCAAATATATATGTATATATGGATTAAATGTGGCAATAAATATATATTCATGCAACTGGACAGATTTTTTAACATTAAAATTAGTCCTTATTAGAATATCTGTCTAGTAATTAATCTACAATTTCCATTTTCAGTCTTACTAATGATATACAAGGAGTCCCCGAGTTACGTGGTCTCCAAGTTGCGATGTTCCACAGTTAGGAGAGAGTACCATAAATTATTAATATATCAAGTTTTCCATCTACCTGCCTTATGTGGTACATACAAACTTCGTCCTCTGAACAGTTTGTGAGTGGGGTGGACGAATAACTGCTAGCAGCACTGTTGTATTTGTATATATAAAGTTAGTGGCTTTATATATTTATTTGTTTATGTATTTGGTTATTAGAGGGAATCAGATTGCATTTATTTAAAATATTACCAAACATATAGCCGTGTATGAACGATCCATCAATCATCAATGTTTATATTTATCTCATATTGTATACTGTAGACTTTTTGCAATTACTGTACTGTTTTAGAGAATACAAAATTATTATTTTGCATGTATAAGTGTAAAATAGTTTTGTAGATGTGGTATAAATATTTATTTATTTCTAAATACCAATTTTATTTTTTATTGAATAATTATAATATGAATTGCTGATATGATTTTACATGAGTACAAAACATTACAACCATATTTTAAAATGTCTATTATTGAGTAGTAGAATTTTTATTTTTTCTGGCTGACTCGTGTAAATAATACTGTGTAATTTTTATTACAATTCCCATACATATCAAGTTAATGGCATTATTTATTTATTTGTTTATGTATATGGTTATTTGAAGGATTTAGATTTACTTTATTTAGAAAATTATCAAACTGTAAATATGATCTTTATGCGAAAAGCCTTGAGGTTGGCCTTTGGAATAAGATGTCACACGGCATTGTTGTATACGTATTTATCAAGTTAATGGTTTTATTTATTTATGTGTTTATGTATTTGGTTATTTGAAGGAATTAAGATTTACTTTATTTACAAAATTACCAAATACATAACTGTAAATACGATCTTTATGTGAAAAAGTTTGTAGAGGTTGGCCTTTGGAATACATCGTCATATGGCATTGTTATATGTGTATATATATCATGTTAATGGTTTTATATATTTATTTATTCATATATTTGGTTATATTTCCTCAAGTATACAGAAGAAAATCAAAGAAACGAACTCATGAAGAGTAATGATGAAAAACAAAACATGGAAAAGGATTATTGGGCAATATCAACTGAAGTATTTATTGATAAAGTAAATATAACCTATGAAGAACTGAAATCTATTGCGAAAAGAGATATGAAAAGGAAAATTAAAGCAGTGATCTTAGCAAGTTATATGACAATAGACCAGAATCAGTTATTTTTTACAAAGCAAGAACATATAATTTACAACTAAAAGACAGAAATAGACACGAGAACAATAATACAAAGTGTTTAAGGTGCAAAAGTCTGATAGAAGACATTAATCATTTCATTTCGTGGTGCATATGTTGTAACGAATTGAGACCCATAGAACCCCTACTCCATTAGCCATATATTCAAGACAAAGAATACCTAAGAGGACAGTTACTTCTCGAAAATGATAAAAGAGAACAAAAAAAGGAAATTTTTTATAAGTTTTCGAGAAAGAGAGAAACCGAAAGGACAGGACAATAAGAGTGCAACAAGAATGCCTTTTTAAGAGAAGCGCCATTGTAAAGGCATTGCTTCTCAACTTGAACCTGTACCTTTCGTCTGCCATTTTGTTTATCGTGCTCATTCACTGTGATTAAATACTGTACTTTCAACACGACTGATATTAAGAAGTTATAAGTGCTTTGGCTGGATGACCAGCATCGACAGCACATCACAATGAGCCTCCTGTTGATTCAGGAGAAAGCAAACAGACTGCTTAATGCCGAGAAACGGGAAATAGGGGAAGAAGAAACGTCCCCCACTTCCGCTCGTATACTATTTTATTGTTCATGCACTCATGGCCATTCAACCCTAATTTGGATATGAGGGCTGAAGTTATCCAGATGCAAGCCAACCACAGTAGTAAAGGTAAGCAATACTGTATAGAGTACTATTACTATTTTTATGTCATAGCTTAAAAACTTAGATTGTGTTTCTCAGCTTTAGATTATTTATTTTTAGTATTGGTGGGGGACCTAAGTTTGAATTCAGGAGTTTCCCAAATTACAATGAAATCCGGGTTATGACAGCTGTCAGGAATGGAATACTGTCGTGAATCGAGGACCCCTTGTATCAGGTTTTATCTTAATAATTTCATATGAGAAAAGTAGAGTATATAAAAAATATAAACAACAAAATATAGAACACAGTGCTTTAATGGAACTTACTTTTAAAAATGGTCTAAGGCCTTGCCTTACAGGAAAATCTAAGTTGCGGTATTTGTGTATGTGAGAACCAATCACAACTAAGAAATCAAATGAAAGAATTCCAACATCCGGGCCGAAGCTCGTTACTCCAAGTTCTATTGATGCTAAAAGATTCTGCAAAGAAAAAAGGATTCAATACCTTATCAACACAAACAAATTACTGTGTATATCTTTGCTTCTGCTACTGCTCCCATAACTACACTGACTTTGTGTCCCTCTTAAAATATCTGTCCTCTTGACAAGAGTCCTTGCTATTAACTCACTCACATGGTGAAGTTCTCTATATTGGAGTCTGCAATATACACCACAGTGAGTGGCTTCAGTTTTCTATCATGGATGTGGGAGAAAGTGAGGTTTTTGCTTTTTCTATTACTCATGATCTGAGGCAGATTATCGAACATCCTACTCGAGTTCCTTATTGACACAACTACACACTATCACGTTTGACACAATCCTTATCTTTAATACTTCAAACTATTCATATTCAGTACTTTCACCTCTTGGTAAATCTAAACACTCTTTGATCTCAATTTCTTCCACTTTTCCTCCCCCTACACTAATTCCTCCTACTCAGCATCGTCTTTGACACTTTGAGAGAACCCAACAAGATGATATGCATAACGTTCACTTTGACTTCCTATGGGATGACTACTGCTTTCGGACCCGCAGCCCTGATAAGGTAGTGCTACAAGTTGCCGACATCGTAACCTCGGGTATGGAGGCTTTCAACCCCTCCTCTATGAAAACTCTTTCACCCCCTTGACCTTAGTTTGACCGTGCCTGATCCTTGGCTATTCAGGTTAGTGATCAGGTCATACCAAGCCTCTCCTTGTGATTTGAACTGCTCTGCTTTTATAACAGTTAAGAATTGCTGCACTTCTCAGCTTCGAAGGTCTAAAGCTTCCTTTCTAAAAAGGAAAGCAAATGGCTTTAACTCCTCTCCCAATGATAAATGTTTCTGGTCCTTAGCCAAAAACTTAAGTAACTCAATCTTTCCATCTCTCATTAATACTTATGGTTCTATAGCTTGCTCTCCCACTGAAAAAGCCTCTCTCTTTGGCTCTTGTTTTTCTGCCAACTATACCATTAGCGATTCCAAAACACTATTCCTCTTATTTTATCTCTCTATAACTCTGTGCCCTACCTTATTCTTTCTTCACACAAAATCCATAAGGTTCTTTGCTCTCCAATGACGAACAAGGTATCTGGACATGATGGTATCCCTGCAAGGTTCCTAAAGGAGAGTGCACATGAATTGGCTGCAGCGCTTTGCTAACCTTTTCTCCTCATTCTCTCAACCATTATCTATCCTTCATCTTGGAAGCACACTCCAGTTCAAAGGGGTGACCATTCTATTGACCTATTGCCCAAACCTCTGGTATCGCTAAAGTATTCAAAACTTTGCTTAATCCTCACTTTTCAAAACATCTTAAATCTAACTAGCTTATTTCTGATCACCAGTACGGCTTCCACAATGCAAGATCCACTGACGACCTCCTGTCCTATCTAACTCATGTATGGCCATCTTCTTTGAAGAACTATGGAGAATCCTTTGTAGTTGCCCTTGATATATCTAAAACTTTTTGAGTCTGCACTAGGCTCTGTTGTCCAAACTCCTGCTTATGGCATTATCACTCCTCTCTGTTCTCGGTTTTCTTTCTGATCATTTTATATCTGTGGTTGTTGACAACGCAACATCTAGCTCATTCCCAGTTATCAGTGGTGTTCCACAGGGATCTGTTCTTTCAACTACTCTATTTCTTCTTTTTATCAATGATCTTCTCCAGTCCCCATCTTCTCTCCTCTCCACGCATTTGCCGACGAGTCTACCCTTAATTTTCCCTCTGCTTTCTTTTCACATCCTTAAACTGCTACTTGTAAGCAGTCTTGTATTACTCTTTCTTCAACTCTCATATGTAATTTAAAAGAATATCTGAGTGGGGCACTCAAAATTTATTTTTCTTTTTTGTGTGACATCGGGACAGGCAAAAACTCCCCTAATCAATAAAGGCCCGGGCACGAGAAAGCACCAAGACAAAGGAAAAGAAAAAAGTTAAGGACAAGGCAGAGATGAGGTAATGTCACACAAAGGAAAATGACAGACAGAAAAAACAGTCAAAGTACAGAGGACCCAGAGATATGGAGGACTAGGACCTGAGAAGATGATAGATCCGCTTTTTGAAGGATGATACGTCATAAGAATTAGGAAAGACAGAAGGAGGAAGAGAGTTCCAGAGTCTGGAGGTAGATGGGAAGCAGCAGTCGCTGCACTGACCAATCCGTGAGCTACAAATCTCCACACAGTACCTGTCAGATGAGGCTGCTTGGCGAGTGTTATGCGGCCTCAGCAGTGGGGGAGAAATGCAACTTGCCAACTCATCAGAGCAGTGATGGAATTAGTAGCGATAGAAAAGAGAAAGGGAAGATACCTTACGGCAAAGAGAGAGAGAGAATCAAGATTAAAAGTAAGAGAAGGATCATTATTGAGTCTGACTGCCTTAGATTCAACCCTATCAAGGAGATAAGTATAAGAAGAAGCACCCCAGATGTGCGAGCAGTATTCTAAGCAGGGACGGATAAGACCTTTATAAATTTTAAGTAGCCGTAAAGATGAAAATTAATGACGGAATCGTAACAAAACCCCCAATTTTTTGGATGAAGATTTAGAAATTTGGAATATGTGATTCCTCCAAGACAAGTTAGAGGTTATATGGATTATTAGTTTGTTGATAGAATTAAGAGGGTAAATTTCGTTACTTTAGAAGTAAATAAATATAATGCCTCAAGATATAATTTTTGGGTATCTCTTCATCTTCTTCTATTCCTAATAGCCCTGTTGTCTTCGAAATCAACGAAATTTACTGTCATAATTCTATTAACATATTAAGAACCCAGTTAACCTCTAAGTTTTCTTGGAGGAGTCACATAATCCAAATTTTCAAATATGTATCTAAAATACTGGGGGCTTTGTCTCGTTTTTGTCATTACTCTTCCCCTTTCTAGTTTCTTAAAATCCATAAAGGTCTTATCCGTCCATGCTTAGAAACATCTGGGATGTTTCTTATACATATCTTCTTAATGGGGTTGAATCTAAGGCAATAAGACTCATGAATGACCCTTCTGTTACTACTAATCTAGATTCCCTTTCTCTTCTCTACAAGATATTATCCCTTTATCTTTTCTATTGTTACTATTTCCATTGCTGCTCTGATGAGTTGGCAAGTTGCATTCCTACCCCACTGCCTAGGCTGTTTAACACTTGCCAAGCGTCCTCGTCCAACAGGTTCTGTGTGGAAATTTGTAGCTCGCAGATTGGTCAGTGCAACAACTGCTTTTTTTCCATTCATTTCCAGACCATAAAATTCATGCTCCAGTCATTTCTAATTCTTTAAATCTATTTTCCTTCAAAAAGATCTCTCGTCATCTCAGGGCTAAATCCTGCTATATTCCTGGGTCATCATTCCTTCGACAATATGATGTTTTCCTATTGTGTATCATCTCCTTTTTCTACCTTGTCTTTAAACTTCTACTTTTTCTTCATCTCAGCATTTTCTTTGTGCACGGGCCTGATGAGGGCAATTTTTTTGCCTGTCCTGGTGTGGTAATACGAAAGAAAAAAAAAGTATCCTCAAGCTAAGCTCATAGACATAAGGTCTGTCAAGTAGGATGATACAAATTTTTTTTCTTTAATTCTATGTCACTATTAACCCACATTATGGGGGTGGACACAAACAAGGACAGACTGAACCTAAGGAATTAAGGCTGGATGCCCTTCCTAATGCCCAGCAGTGAGCTCAATCTCAGGTTTGTCACCTCCCAACTTGCATATTCTAACCATGACGCTCCTGTGATCAACTATATAAACTAATGAAACACAGATTTGAAAGTATTGTTTCTCAGCAATTAAAACTGCATACATTATAGTACTAACCTTCATGAGATCTTCAGGTAACTGACACATTTTATGTGGGTAAATTTCTGCGATAAATGTAAACAGCTTGAAATAATGCCAACAGAGCGTGGGTAATCTTAGAAGTTCATGAGACATGAGAGGCATAATTATATTAAGACCAAACAAGCACACATCTACAGCAGCTACAGCTTCATGATCTTCTCCATGGCCAGAAGGAGCTAGATCCATGAAATCCTGAAAATAAAATGAAGATTTACAAACTGAGAAAATATAAATAACATTTACAATCTACCTTTTATAATATGCTAATTACTTATATAAAAATATTTACAGCATACTGAACCTGTTAATGTAATCTAATAGGTGGAAGAAAAATGAAGGGTAATGAATGGTGAAATGAGGAGGTGAGTGCAATAGTGGTTGAAAAGAAGCAGGCATTTAAGGTATGGTTGCAGAGGTAATATATGGGCATATAAAGGGTACAATACAAAGAGGATATTAGCGAAGAGTGTGGTGAGGGAGGCAATGAAAGAAGTGGATGTGAGGTGGGATAGATTCTTATCCAAGAATTTTGGAAGGAAGCAAAAAGAATGCAGAAAAGTGAGTCTGGAAGGGAGAAGAGGGTGAAAGGAGCAGAAGAGCATTTGCTAGTAGATGAAATAAAGGTGAGAAAGAGATGGGTTGAGTATTTTAAGGACCTGTAGAATGCCAATGGTAGGTGATGAGAACGATAGAGAAATACTCCTCAAACACCTGAAAAGCAATGAAAGCAATGAGGGTAGGTAAAGAAAAAGGAATAAATGGGCATCATGTAAAATTCTTGTCAAAAGGTGGGGACATTAGCAGAATGAATGGTTAGGATGCTGAATGTAAGTTTCAGGAAAAAAGAGGGTCTCCGTTGATTGGAGGAGTGCACGGTTGTTCCACTTAATAACGGGAAAGGAAATAAGTATGAATGTAGTAGCTTAAGAGAAATTAGTCTGCTGAGTGTAGTTGGTAAGGTATATGGAAGTGTGTTAATCAAGAATTAGGAAAGGTTCTGAGAGAGTGATTGGGGAAGAGCAGTGGGTTCTGGAAAGGAAGAGGATGTGTGGATCAGGTGTTAGTGGTGAAACAGGAGTGTCAGACGTTATTAGAGAAAGGTAGGGACACTATTTGGGCTTTAAAGGACTTAGATAAAGAGTATGACAGGTGTTGTGGAGTGTGTTGCAAGTGTATGGACTAAGTGGAAGTCTGTTGAATGCTGTCAAGAGTTTCTACATGAATAATAGAGCATGTCTAAGAGTCGGGCATGGTATGAGTGACTAGTTTGAGGTGAACATAGGGCAATATCAACGTTGTGTAATATTGCCAAGGTTGTTTAGAGTGTATATGGATGGAGTGGTCAGGGAAGTAAACGAAAGACTATTAGACAGAGGCTTAGAATTAGTGGGCGAGTATGGAAGGTAGTGGAAACCAAATAAATTGCTATTCATGGATGACACAACACTGGTGGCTGATACTGAGAATGATATAAATCATTTGGTGAATAAGTTTGATAGGAGTGTGTGAAAGATGGAAGGTGCAGTGAATAATAGAGAAAGTAGTCATGAGATGCATGAGAAGCGTTAATGTTGGCAGATTGAACGTGGGAGTGAATAGGAGGTAGCTTGAAGAAGTTGAGAGTTTTAAGTATCTGGGGTTGCACATAGCAAGGAATGGACGAGTGGATGCGGAGGTAAGTCATAGAGTGAAGGAAGCAAGTATATGTCTAGGTGGGTTGAAAAGTGTGATGAGAAATAGGTATTTAGGAATGAATGCAAAAAGGATACATGAAGGTGTGATTGTGCCGACAGCATTGTATGGAGAAGAGACTAAGAATGCAAGAGGATGAAAAGAGCAAACTGAATGTAATGGAGATAAGGTGTTTGAGAAGTATGATTAGTTTATCTAGAATAGAAAGAGTAAGATATAAGGTCAGACAGCTGTCGGATAAGTTAGGTCAAAGTATTGAGTTGGTTTGGACACATGCAAAGGATGAGTGACAAATAGCAAAGATAGTGTAGAGTGCAGAAGTTATTAGAGAAAGGACAAGAGGAAGAACTAGAATGAGATGGATTGACAGTGTGAAAAAAGCATTGAATGCATGTGGATTGTCAGTGGAGCAGGGAAGAGAGTGCACAAGAGATAGGAGTGATAGGAGGAAGATTGTGTACAGGTAAAGTGGGCCAAAGGGGTTTCTTGCACCTGATAGCTCAGTGAGCTGTGATGGATGGATGTGAGGGGAGTTGCCAAGTCATGAAGCAGTGGGGGTAAACCAGTTGCAGCTACCGGGCCTCATTTTAGAATATCCTAGACCGCCTACCTTGTGGGCGACCCAAGCAGGGTGGAAGAGGGGGAAATGTGGCAAACCTTTATCCCCAAGAAGCTACGAGCAATAGTTGAGGTGTGTGTGGATTGTGGTGAACATGTGTTTCTTGGCTTGGCCACCCCCCTTACAAAGAGGAATGGGGCCATGTATGTAGATAGACCAGATGTATAACTGGATAAAGCTTGCATGCAAACCATAAATAATAGATATAACATGAAACAGTAAACTCAAACTGACACCACCTACCAGTTCAAAATATATAAACAACTAATGTACATAAGATAAAAGTGTACAGCACATATACATGCCAAGTAATAACCTACATAACAGATCATCACAATATTTTATTCAACATTAGAATGAAAAGTAGGCAAGCTTTAAAAAATAAACAAAAACGTACTTTTGATAAAAATGACGTTAGAAGCTCCATGAGTAACTTGAGATCTTTCCACTGGTCTTCCTCACCTCTGGAATCTATCGTCCGTCTTCCAATGTTGTGCTTGGCGTACGTACCCACCAACTGCATAGATGCTTCATATAACTGCTTACTGGCACTCTGAAAAATAACAGCAACTGGTAAAACAGAGTGGTTGGGGGGATTTGTAGTAAACCTTTATCCCCAAGGGGCTGAGAGGAGCGATCGAGGTATGCTTAGTTCTGGTGAATGTGTGGTTTGACTCGGCCACCCCTTAATAAAGGGGATTCCGGCCATTGTATATGTATGTGTATTTATATTGGAAGATCCTTGAGCATTTACCCTGTGGATGATCAAAGCAAGGTGAAGGGGAGGGAAATGTGGAAAGCCTTTATACCCAAGGAGCTAAGAAGAGTGATTAAGGTATGTTTGGTTCTGGTGAATGTGTACACTTTTACTCAGCCAACCCCCTTCCACAGAAGACTGCGGTCACAGGCACGTGTATGTATGTATATTAGGAGATCCTTGCCCACCTACGTGGTGGATGACCCAAGGGTGGGGAGGGAACTGTGGCAATCCTTTTAACCTCAAGGTGATATGTTGCTTGATTGAGGTATATTAGGTTCTGGTGAAAGTGTGTGCTTTTATTCAGCCACCCCCCTCACAAGGGGGATTGCTGCCGATGTTTCTGTATGTACAGTATATCAAAGAAAAATCAACAGATAATGCAAGTGATTCTAGATTTATAAACTTTAACAATGGTAATATTCTACTTATGATTTGTAAATCATAAGTAGAAGCTTGTTTAATTTCCACCGATACTCCAGTTCTATAATAAAAAGCAATGCAAACTTCTCAAAGAAAAAAAAGAAAGGAGATAAAGCGGTCAGCAACACATTGGAACCGTTTTGTGTCACAATAGGTCCCCATTCGAATAGTGGTGGACACAGACATGGAGCTCGGGGATTACGGCTGGATGTCCTTCCTAACACACTATGGTGGGCTCACACCAGTGTTAATCACATCCCAACTCAAGTGCTCTATCTGCAATACTGTGCCAACAAAAACTGTTGAACATATGGTTTCCACACTTCAGGGGAAAGGTAAATATGGCAAAGAAGTTGAAATATAAATATTGCGTTTCCAGAAGTTTTTAACTTAAAAGAAAGCAATTTTAAATAGAGGCTCAATAACCTACTGACAATAGCTAACATACTATGTACACTTCATAGATCTACCCTATGATGCTTTACAATTATTCATATTTGCAAGGCAAATCACCTAACCTTAAAATTTAAGAGGTTACTTAACTTTACATGAGGTTCTGGGGGTTATTCATCTTTACAATATCCCACTTAACTTTTTAAAAATAAGAATAAATATCTAGAAAGATACTGAATAACTACTAACCGGAGTAAGACAACAAAGCATCCGTCTACCACACTCCACAAAGAACTCCAGCACCGTCTCTACAACAGTGGGGTAGTTGTGATATAAATCTAACAATCTTACACAATCATTTAAGACACCAACCAAGCGTGTAAATAGACACTGGGATGTTGGAATTAGGCATCCCTGAACAGCACCTGAAATAAAAGAAAAAAAAAATACGTTTCACAAGGGAAGATACACGAACAAAAATTACAATAGGACTATTTTTAATCAAAACCAATATACTCAGATAACTTTCTAACAACTAATTTTCTTGACTAAATAAAACGAGGGAAAATATAGGGCGTAATAACAGCCATATTGGACAACTCACCAATAAAATCATCAATGTGATATAATACTTGTTTTTTCATTTCCTCCTGCTGATACTGTTTTGCAAAGGATTCAGCAGAGACAAGCTGCTTGAAAGAATTGACTGGCGGATCAAGAACATGTGTCCAAAACTGAGTGCGTGCTTCCGAGTCACCAAGGGCAGCAGCACACAATACTAATCCCTTTAATGCAAAAAGAGAAATTCCTTTATACATGACCCCATGTAACTTAAAAGTTAAAACGGTTCTGGGGATATATGAGTGTCAAGTGGTCCTTTATCAAGCTGGTTGGCCAATTACATACTTGGCTTTTAGCTAGTAAACTTTACTGATAGCTGACTTCCAATTCGGCTATTAGAGCCTTAGATCAATATATGGTATTGTGAACAGCCAGTGTGAACGGGGTAGTTTGTGGTGAACAGCGAAGGATGTCGTACATCAGCCTCGGACCCTGTCAGTCGTGTAGCAGCCTCATACTTCGTCAGTCTAGTGTTTCTCCCGTTTGCTCACGTGTATAGTCTCTAGTAAATATATATGTATATATTTTCTCGTAAGAAACTTTAAGGCCAGAACCGAGTGTTTCCTTCAAGAACCAATATCAACAGGTTCGACATGCATCATTGTCATAAGAGATGAGTTTACTAAATAAGATGTAGCATAATCGTAAATATGCAAAAGACCCTTGTCCACTTACCCTCTGGGTCAGGGGTTTTCAACCTTTTTCTCCCCACGTACCCTTTCGGATATTCTTTATGTCAGCCATGTACCACCTTCCCTTTGTGATAAGTGGAAAAAATAAACACAGAAAACATTCCCTTGTGTATAATTGTAAATACTTAAGTGAATAAACTACATACCCGTCCTGCCATAACCAGTAATAGAGTTGGCACAAACAATTCCAATGAAAACGAAAAAATTTACAAATCTTTGACTGAGCGGTAAAAATTTCACAGTTCAAGAAAGAGCTAAAAAACAAAACAGTACGTTATAATTATATCTGCTGCAAAGGGAATTAATGAGATTGCTGGAATTACTTTTCCTCAACTAGTCCAGTCAGCCAAGGAGCAGTTTTAGCTAAAGCACATCGAAGGTCAGCTTCCACCTTCAGTTGAGATCTTAGTTTTGATTTTATGACCGGTAAGCTGGAAAACCCAGTTTCACACAAATATATTGATGGGAAAAGCAACAGAGAGTGAAGAGGCTCCTCTGTGATAAGTGGATATGACTTGCTTATTTCACACCAGAACCTGACTATAGATTTTTTCTCATTGAGATCACAAGCACTGGAGTCATGCACAAAGTCAATAAACTCTTCCTGAATGGCATCATTAACAGAAGCAACAGCTGTATGGAAAGGGTCTCTTATTAGCTTTAAATTAACTTCAGACACATCTGGAAAGTGTCTCTTCTAATTTATTTTGCAGTGACGAAAGATGCTCCACTATTAAATTTGCCATCTGATGTACAGTAGAGGTGTCCTGCCAGTCAGCAAGTGTTTCAAACATGTCAAAATATCCTTTCCTTACTTTTGTCTCCCACAGTTTTAGTTTCATTAGAACACTCTTCACTTTGTCAACAGCGTCAGTGACAGCAGAATCAGCTCCTTGCAAAGACTTGTTTAGAATATTCAGGTGTGTATATATGTCAACAATGTAGGCAAGGTAAGTAACCCACTTTGCATGATAAATATGAGATTCCTTCCTGTCATTACAGCTAAAGAACTCTTTCAATTCATGCTGCAGCTCAAAACTCTCTTGACAACATTTCCAGGGCGTACCCCCTGACAGATCCCTTGCGTACTCCAGGTTGAAAACCCCTGCTCCAGGTATACTGGCTTTTGGTGCATATGTGAGAGTTGACACGGCCAACTTCCCTTACAAGGAGGATTGTGGCCACTGTATGTGTATGCATTTTTGTAAATGTGATTAAATGAGGCATAACCTGAAAAATACCCTTTTACAAGTTTTCCAAAGAATACAATACTAAAATACAAATATATCATTGCTGTTATCATTTCCTGTCTTGTGTGACACTTAATCACAATTTGAATGAGGGTGGAGACAGATTGGAGCTGGGGTACATACTTTTTCTAACATGATGACATATTCTAGTGATAAATGCAAGACAAAAGGGGGAAATCTTATTTTTTCAGGTTAAAGCACTATGAAATCAAGGCTGCATGACACATCAATACATACCCGCATCAATCCCCTTTGAGCGACGGATGACAAGGATCTCAGGGCTCCACTTTGCTGTAGCTTTACTAATTCCATTAAACCTTCAGTTTTGACGAGATGCTGGCCTCTGAAAAGATGAAGAAACATATATTTGTTCACATTGACATTTTAATGCTGCTAGGGAGGAGGGGAAGAGGTAGGTCAAAGAGGAAGTTTATGGATATGGCCAGGAAGACATGAGGGTGTGTGGTGTAACGGAGGAGAATGAAGGCGATAGGACAATATGGAGACAATGGATCCACAGAGACAACCCCTGATGGGAGAAGTGTATCACTTCAAAACTTTATTCAGCGCTTCAAGTGTTTTCAAACAGAGAATGTCACATTACAGTATGCATGTTAATGTATATATGCAGTTCTCACCTCTCTGTACTATCAGCCATAGTTACTAGGAGATTTACAGTATCCTCAACGAGACCTGGCTCTGCACACCGTATTCTTAAAGTCTGTTCCACATCTGAGAGTAGATAATTGAGAGTCCAAGCTGCTCCTTCCGAGTCGCGCCCAAATGCAGATGTAAGTGCTATACTTAACTGTAGA
Organism: Halocaridina rubra; assembly: GCA_037179515.1. NCBI lineage: Eukaryota > Metazoa > Arthropoda > Malacostraca > Decapoda > Atyidae > Halocaridina > Halocaridina rubra. The sequence goes on from JAXCGZ010013212.1 coordinate 291,250, forward strand.
TGATAAACAGATTTTCAATTTTTTACATATAAGAAAAACAATATTCCACATATAAGAAAAAACACTAAAATCCGGCAACAGAGGTTCCTTTCCCCTAATGTTCAATGAGCTTTTACTTGATTACAGTATAATTTTAAGATTGCAGCTTCATTGAAAATATGTATATATTTATATATACAAGGGGTCCTCGTATAACTTCGTTAAGTCAGAGGCCATTAAATAATTACAAAAATTTTAATAAAATTTTTCGACTTACTACATAAATGCAAACCGCACGACCAGAACAGCTTGTGAGTGCGACGGACGAATACACAGGTAGCAGCACAGCTGTATTCATATTTATCAAGCTATAAGCTTTATTTATTTGTTTGTATATTTCGTTATAAAGAAGCATTATATTGAGTTTAAAAAACAAACAAACACATAGCTGTAAATAAGATTTTATTCAAAAACCACACAAATACACAGCTAGCAGCACAGCTGTATTCGCATCTATCAAGTTAAAGGCTTTATTTATTTATTTGTTTATATATTTAGTTATGTTGAAGGATGATACTGATTTAAAAAAAAACAAAGACATCGATGTAAATACGATATTATTTAAAATACACATGAATACACAACTAGCAGCACAGCTCTATTTGTATGTATCAAATTAACGGTTTTACTTATTTATTTGTTTATATATTTACTTATATTGAATAAAAAATAAACATAGCTGTAAATACGATTTTATTCAAAATGGTCTGTTGAGCGTCGTGTAAGAATCCAGCGTTATGCAGCATTTGAAGACGAAAGAGAAGCACGGCTCAGTTTACTCTCACCAGGCATGTTGTGTCTCATTTTCGTCTGCTGTCTCGTTATTGATATTACTATGCGTTCCAAGCATAGTGGTGATAGTTATGATGGCAGTGCTACGAAGCCACGACCATGGAAATTAAAGCTGAAATAGTAAAATGCTCGGAAAAGGGAGTAAAAGTGAAGAGTTTGTAGCCAGTAGGGGTTGGTTTAAGCATTTCAAGTCGTGCTAATTTGTATAACCTAAGGGTGCAAGTTGAATCTGCTAGCTAGTGGTTTTGAGAAAGCAGGAAAAGTTTCTCGGTGTATTAGCAGAATTAATTAGGGAGGGGGGTTACCATCCCTTGCAAAGCCCCTTCCAGTGTGCAAGCCGATGACACGAGTAACATACAAACATTTATTACCATTTCTTTTTACAATGGCTATTCTTTTACAAAACTAAGAGTAGACTTTTAAGAAGACATGTAATTGAATAAATAAGTAAGAGGGTAATACATACAATTTCAGGAAACAGAAATATAGCTAACAAGTGAAAAGATAATAATAATAATACTAACAGTAATGATAATAACAATAGTAGTAATACTAAAATTAAAGATGATAATACAGTGATAGTACTGATACTAAAGTAAGCATTAGTAATAAATTTTGCATTAAGATATCTGAAATGGAGATATAAAAGTAAAGAAAAATTGCACAGTAGTTTTGTATTACTATAGTGCTTTAATATTTTTATATTTAGTATACTGTACATGTAGTGTAGTTTTACTATATCTTACAATGAGAACTTAGATTATATCTATAGATTATATACTGCATGTTCGTTTGCTTCTCCAGATTCACCTACCCCAGTCTCCTCAGACCTAGGTTCGAAATACAGGTGTGTTCCGATTTATGTCTAAATCCACTGTAAGTCGGCTGTCAGGAACGGAACCCTGATATAAACTGGGGACCCCCTGTAATTGATTACGGGCATCATCATATCTATTTTAAAATTCCTCAAGCTTGCACTAAGATAAAATGGGTACCTGAACACTTCCTATAGCATCCCATAATTTTCTGGCGTTTCATGGCATCTTTCTTTCACCTCGTGTTTAATAATGCTCTAAGAGCAGGTGGACATTAGTTTGTAATCAAGCACATATGAAGTCACTATGGCCCAATCAGCAACCATCTCCATCACGTCGTTCCCCTATAATCTCCGCCCCAGCTAAGAGAAGGAAAGCTTTGAATACCTCCAATGATATTTGTGAAGCCCTTTTATATATCAGTACTCATGAATTCGATATCTCAAAAGACAGAATAAAATTGAAAGAGATAGTGACAGCGATGCAAACATTGACATGGACGGAATTTTATCGGAGTTAGGAGAGGGCATTATATGGCAAGAATATATATTGTCTGTTATTTTACCTAAACATAATTTATAAGATAGAGTTTCATTTTTTATTCTCTTTCTCTCTCATGGTAGATCTCTATCATTCACACTACAACTATAGCCATGCCCAGCTGGGGGTTACATTTTCCCAGTTGGCTGCCCGGAATTTGGGGGTTAAGCAAACATATTTCATTCATGCTACCAATTCCACCTGAATTACCAGTGTTTATGAATGTATGGAAATATGAAATTGAAGGAGCTTATCATATCTTGCTCAATCCTGACTCTGCAACAAGTTACTTTGTGACAAGAAATAAAATTCAAGGAGGGAGGGGTATTTTCAGCTCCTGCCTACCTTACCCCTTTCAGTCATCTTCTATGATATATTGGAAATACACGTTTGGCTATTTTCATAAATATAATTAGTAGCATATACTATAATAAAACACAAATGCTCCTTTACATTGATATGAAACATACTGAAGTTCTTGTTAATACTAAATCACTTTATAGGTATAAAAATGCATAATCGAAATGATGAAACGTATTCATTTAAATAAGTACAGTACTACAAACTGAATGTTTTCTATTCAGATCTAGTAAAGATATGAAACCCCCTGAATAACTACATAAAGTGTTACGTCAAGTTGGCTTAGGTTAGGTTAATACCTAACGATTTATTAAAATGTTCTGGGTGTTAATCATTTTACAAGATCCTTCTTTTCTCGCATCAAAAAATAAAACATCTCTCTAACCTACCTCCGAGTAGAATGATTCATTTGGGAGTAAATATGATAGACAAAATCGTCTCAAGAACCACATTAAAGAGGACGAAACTTCTGGACTAAGCATATGACCCAAATTAGCCCTTAAGGCTTGTGACTCCGTTTCACTTAATCTTAACACTGCACTCATCATTCTGAAAAAGATATAACAATAAGCTCCATGTTTAAAGTTTAATGAAAAAAGAACTTTATCACAACTGTTATCTTTTTTATATCTTGTCTTCTTTCTCTTCCTCACCACGTTGCTTCCCCTGCTGGAGCCACCAGGTGTATAACTCTTCGGCTTTTTCAGATGGGCTTGATGCATGGTGCTTGATAATAATAACAATAATAATTATGTAAAATATTCCATTGCTCTAAATGCGATTATATCTCCGCCTCTACTGAAGCCATCTGAATTATACTCTCTGACTTTTTTTGGCTGGGAATATTGCTTTGTCTATGATGTTACTGATAATGACATTGATAATAATGATGATGATGATGATTATGATAAAAATAATAATAATGATAATATGATAATGCAAAAATACTAGATTGGGCAACCCATAAATGGAATTATAGCATTCTTTACTTCTTTGGAAAGTGGAAATAAATTCTCTATTACCTTATTAAAGGGTCTGAACCAGAACTGTTAGGAATATCAGTAGGCATCTGTGCAGGGGCTGCCAGTAATCTTAGAGTTGCTTCTAAATCGATTGTTGGAGCGGCACTAATGCTGTATGTCACCAAATCTGCTGGAATGAGCGCAGTCTCCCCCTCATTGTCCATTGTAGTAACATGGCCTGCAAAGTATAAAAACTCAAATGGGGATTGTATTTAGTAATAAGATGAGCATGAACAACTCATTTAGAGTTTAAATGGTAAACATTAATGGGCTGTTTATTTGCCATTTTATGTCACTCTTAATCTCCATTCATGTGGATTTGGACACAGACAGATTGAAGCTGAGAAATTAAGGCTGCATGACTTCCCTAACACTACAGATGGCTGGAACAAGAGTCTGTCGCTTTTCGAGTCGACTGCTCTAATCCCAGCACAACATTACTTAATTTTAGTTAATGTTGTACTTTGACAATATAGAGTCATGACCAACAAATGAACAAACAAGGGTTTTAGACAAAAGAAAGTACTTTCATATTTTTCTCACCTGCAATAAGTAGCAACCAATGAATATCTTCATGGAGGTGGTCCAGCTGAGAGTTTTCTGCTATGGTAAGGTTATTACTAAGAACATGAGTAAGCTGAGTTCTCATTCGACCTACTCGATCTTCCAGTAACTGCGTTAGCAAGGGCACACTGTGTTCTGGTGCCTATAGTAAAGATGAACAATATACAATAAAGAATTTGAGGTGGCACTGCTAGGTCTTACCACTAATACAATACCAAGATACTTCGTGCCATTATTAATACTCATTATCGGGGTGGACAAAGATAAGCTGCTGAGGAATTAAGACTGGGAGCCCATACTAACGTGCTGAGGTGGGTTCATTCATAGGTTTCTTACTTCCAGAATTAAGTGCTCTGATCACTGCACTAACGAAGTTCACACACTACCAAGTACTATCAGAAATCATTTGATACTTGAAATTACAGCAATACAAAGTAATCAGAAAGACAATAAATATACTTTGAAAAGCCTGGCATTTGCTCGTAACAATTATACATACCAAGGACCTGTAAGGGTAGAACAAGGGGGGACCTCTAGGGGATTAAAGATGTTTAGATAACAGGAGTGAGGCAAGGTGGTATACCAGGCGAATGTTAACAATATAGAATAAAAAATGCACAGTAATACAACTTCTCACTGATGAAGTTCAAGGAATGGAACCCATGTAAGTGAATGTTAATTACATACTCTCAAATATTCTTAGAGATGAACACTTAAATTATAAAAAATGTTACACTGCAGCTTGTCTAAATGTTATGCTTTACAAGAAGAGCTATTCAAATTCAACTTACTAAAAAAGAAAATAATAAAAAAATAAAGGCTTTCTTAACGTGACCAAAATATAACAACGAAATTAGATAAGATACGGAAGATTAGCGTAAAGTGAAATAAAGTCTTGTTAAACACCTTAGCTCTCATCATATTCTAAGGGCTAGTAATTAATAAATGAGATTTGTTTTGCTAGTGTACAAGCTACAGTGCAGGTGAAAGATAAATGCACTTGTTTTGCTATCATACCAACTACAATGCAGGTGAATGATAAATGCAGACTAATGAATCATGGAACAATAAATACTTATAAGTAATGCTTGTATTACTGAAAATCCCTTTGGTGGGGGACAAGAATACCTCCTCCATGTCGTAAAAGTCGACTAACTTAGGCAGTGTGAGAGGATTGGAAAGCCCCTCCTTTGCCACCCTCCTCACATACTTTTCTCTTACCTGTCTTCCACAAAGGCCAATGAGCACCAGCTGATCTTTGAATGCTATGCGGTCTGCCTGAACAGCTTCTGAGATCTCGTCTGCATCAATCTAGAAACAACAGTATAAAAATTTAAAATATCTTTGTCATGTTTCTAAATACCTATAACTATATACACACACACCCCACCTACCGAACGAGTTTGGTTCCAGAAGTCCGTTCGTAAGTTGTGTCTTAAAAAAAAAAAAAAAAATAAATAAATAAAAAAAAAAAATACTGTACAGTACAAGCATATGCAATACTCTACGGTACTTAAGCTAAAGACACTTAACTACTACATAAAGAATACAATATTAATAAATCTCAATATGCTCATAAGTTGATATGCTGTATGTACAGTACTGTATATATGCTGGTGAAGCATCAGAGAGGACTGCAATTATTACACAAGGTTCCAGACCCTTTGTTTCAGATATCCCTGTTGAAGAGAGTGATAGAGAGATTCTTATTACAAAAAGTTAATAGCTATTCTCCAGATATATGTACCTTTTGCCTTGGAATACGAGCTGGTGACACTTTTAAAGAAAAGTGTCTTCAGCAAAGATTGTTTTGTACTTAGCATGCAACACAGATGCTTCACCAATATATAAAATATCCACAGATTTCTTAATTTCAATTTAATTTTTATCAACCTTGAAAATGCACCAAGGCATAGCAAGTACTGAACAATCTTTGCTAAAACACTTTTCTGGAAAAAGATAACTGGAATTCCCCGGAAGTGGTACTTTCTGGTCTTTGTATTTGGAATAAAAATCTCTTGATTACTCTCTTCAACAGGGATATCTGAAACAATGGGCCCTGGAACCTTGTATAATAATAACTGTCCTCTCTGATGCTTCTTAACTATTACATAAAACATAAAGAAATCAGTATGAAAGAATTTCAATACAGTAATAATAAAGTCCAGTACAGTACTATGTACTGTACATAATATATGAGAAGATACTGGGTAGATTTTGTTCATATCTGTGAATGTTTGTAACTTGGTTGTATGTAAGTCGGGGAGCTTCCTACTTTGCTAATGCTACGCAAAATTCTCATTAATTTCTATTGTAAAAATCATGTTCCTATATATATAATTGATTATTTTGCTATTGCTACCCATTTCATACTTAATATCAGTTACAGTGCTACAATAAGCAATGTAGTTTTATTTTCATTCAAAACTTAACAGTTCTTTATTAAATAGACAACAAATACCAGGAGAGTTTTTCTCACATAAAGCTTCACTGGAGCATTATAAATCCCCTTAACCTGTATTTCTCTTCCCTTAACAATATTTCATCATTTCCTTGTAAAAGAGCGAGAGAAATGCACTGCTCATTTTGCTACTAGCAAATAGTAATGAAAGCACCCAAAAAGAGTATTGAAAACTTTATCTTCTCTTTTTATACATTATTTACTTACACGAGCCAGAATAATGGCAACAATTGCCCGAGATATTTATTTTAATAGGATTCATTCTACCTGCTCTGTATATACTGGTTGCTATTGTTTGCTTTTTTATGTATAACGATAAATCCCCATTCAAATGAGGGTGGACACCAACAGGCTGGTACTGGGAATTAAGGTTGGATGCCCTTCCCAATACCCCACAGTGGACTAGAACACAGGCTGTTACTTCAAGAGTTGAGAGCTTAACAACTGTTGTCCCCTTGTTCTGTGTATACCTTTTTCCTAGTTTAATTCACAATAATATAACATATTAAGGGAGGGCTAGACAGTGGATATTTCCATATCCTCTGCAGTATATATCACAATAAGCAGAGCATTATGGGGTGGCAAAATGGTGACAGTTGAGACTAAGACACCAATTAGAGCATATCACCACTTGTGAATATAATTATCTCAAGAGTATACACAAAAAGACTTACACATCTGCACCTTTGCCTTCCACGTGTGCATCTTTATTTCTAAAATTGCAAATATTATCTTTAAACTCACTGGTCGACGTGATCCATCTGGTGGAGCTAGATGACACTTCAAATAAGTGTCGAAGATAAGTGTCGCACTCTGCTTGATTTGAGCACTGTTGCAATTACTGTTTTCTTGCAAAATACTCGCCCAAGAATGAAGCATCTGCTCAAAGGCTTCCATGTAAAGTTGATCTTCATAATCCAACTGCAATCAAAGTGAATTATTAGCAAATGCTGCAAAGAAATGTAAGGGGTGTGGCCAAGACAAAAAGGACACACATTCACCAGAGGCTGATGTATCTTGATCACTTCCTTAGCTCTATGGGGATAGAGGAGTGCTCCTTGTAGCAGCCTCTTATCCTTAAGGAGCTAAGAGAAGTGATGGAGGTATATTAGCTTCTGGTGAAGGTGTGGGCTTTGACTCAGCCACCCCACTTACAATGGGGATTGAAGCCACTGTATATATATGTGCTTTACACAATGTATGTATAAATATTTGTGGTTTTAGGCTATCAATATTAATTCCTGATCAAATAGGGGTGGAAACAGACAGGCTAGAGCTGGTGCATTGTACAACATCACTGCGATTCCTATGGAAATATTTACAACTAAGAATTATAAATCTGATTAAATTTTTTTATTAAAAATCTGATGAAAATTTAAGATATGTACTACAAACAAATTGGTTAAGAGAGATTCCTCTCTTTGCATACCATTTCTTCTTGAGCAGCTCCTTGAGCAAATTTACAAGTCAGAGCGGTCAGATTTTCCACCAACTGATGAAGCATCTCTTCTGGTAAAGCTATTAGCACGGATAGAGGAAAGAAGAGCAATAATTTGCGGAAGATGTTGCTGATGCCCAAGGCTTCTACTTCAGTAATCTGTGTGCTGATACATACAAAAAGTGCATTTCAGTAAAGTATTTCCTAAAACAAATTCTGAAATGTTAAATCTTATGTAACTGCTGAAAATTATCTGAATAAGAAAAATGTAATTCATACATGCGATGAAGCCAGTTAAAATATAAAATACAATGTAAAATCATACAAAACGATTTAAGGTATCATTCAAAGTGAGAATTCTTTATCACTCATTTGAAGTCTCTCCTCGCTAGTATGAATTCCTTAGCTAATGAAATATGTATACATCAGATTCAGAGCTTACAATATCAGTCAATAAAAAAAATAGAAATAAAAGTTGCACCAAATCCGTGCTTAGTTGGAAAGCTTACTGTATAGGATTACCATACTTGTGCAAGAAAATTTTACTTACAGTCACATAAGTCTTTATGAAAATTTTCAAAAAATAATTAAAATAAGCAAAGTGTTATTTTATATATATATATATATATATATATATATATATATATATATATATATATATATATATATATATATATATATATATATATATGCTATGGCCACAATCCCTACTATAAGGGGGTGGCTGAGTCAAAGCACACAATCAGTATAAGCTACTAAACCTCACTCACTCCTCTTTGCTCCTAAGGAATAAAGGGCTTGCCAGGAGCTCAGAGAAGTGATTGAAGTATATTGGCTTCTTGATGAATATTTATAAATGCCTTCAATGAGGATGTAACTATACAAGCTGGGAAAATTCTGCAATGCACAATAAGATAGGAGTTCAACAATACAAAGGAATTATTCGGAAAAAAAATAAATAAATAAATCTTCCCTCTCTCCTCGCAGAGAGGAGAAAAGAGGAACTCCAAATACTCTTATATTTTATGACAATTAAAATATTGAACTCTACATACCAATAATTATACAATAAATGAACAACAATAGTACAATCTAAAAATAAGATAACAAAAGTTAAACAGAAACTAACTTTGCCCTGTCTTGCCTTCTTGTGGCTTACCTTGAGAGAAGAGAAAAGAGGCACTCCAAGTACTGAGAGAGATACTTGATGCGAATCTGTCTGTTAATTAGCACAGCACCATTCAAAGAGGCCAACTGAACGAGACAGTTCAGAGCATGGTGCCCCAGCTCCCAGTTTTCACGTACACGCCAATAAAGCTATAAACAAATTCATACCTTTTAATAGTCCAGTATGTTAATTCTACAGATAAAATAGTCGTATGCTGTTGTTTACCAGTTTACGTTACTATCAACCCCATTCAAATGGGGTTGGACACAAATAGGTTGGAAATGTAGAACTAGGCTGAAGAGCTTTTTCTAATCCCCTGCAGTGGGCTTGAACGCAGGTATGTCACTTCCTGAGTCAAGAGATCTGTCCATTGCACTATTGCAGTCCCGAGAATAAAACCTCAAGCGATACAATTTAAATGGATAAAAATATATTATAGTTTTATTACCTTCAAACATTTGAATATCTAATAACTATGACTTAATCATTTCATATACCGTTGTATGAAGGAATTATGGAAGTATAAATACTCAATGCCAAAACACCTTAAAAGTATATTAAAATCTTTAAATACTGTTATTACTATCTACATTCACCCACATCATACAGTATTTAAATCCCTTTTATTAAACAATAAACAACATATAGTTCATTGCTTTACATTAAGCTCAGATTAAAATTTGCTAAGTAAATATGTTTATAAACAGCAACATCAAAATAATCAAAAATTATATATTAAACAGCACAAATTGCATGAAAAAATAAATATAATTTGTTTACTGTTTTATCATTATTTATCCAAATTTGATAAGAGGTGAACATAGACAGGTTGGAGTTAAGGAAACAAGGCTGGAATCCTTTCCTAACGTCCTGCAGTGGGCTCGAAAATGGGTTTGCTACTTACCGAGTCATGGGGTCCTATCACTGCACTACCACTAAATTAATATTAATAACAAAAAATAATACACACACAAATACGCTCTACAGCCTGACACAAAAATATATTCAATCATAAAACAATACCAATTCAAGAAAATAGCTGAAATAGATGCATCAAATTATAAAATATTACAATATAAAAAATTACTATAACAAAACAAAATTAGCATTTAATAAATGAACAATGCTCCGGAAAACCTAAAAACGATTAGGACTTGAAAAAGCTTTACCTTAAAGAAGAGTTGTACTATGTTAGGATCAAGGAAAGTCTCCCTCCACTGCTGGCCCGGTCTAAGGGATGGATTCTGGTCTTGTTCAAAAACGCTCATTAAGCGTTTAGGCAGTGCACAGGAGTTAAGGATAATTGCATTGGAAGGATTTCAACAAATGAAAATGAAATATATATATATATATATATATATATATATATATATATATATATATATATATATATATATATATATATATATATATATATATATATATATATATATATATATATATATATATATATATATATATATATATATATATATATATATATATATATATATATATATATATATATATATATATATATATATATATATATATATATATATATATATATATATATATATATATATATATATATATATATATTATATATATATATATATATATATATATATTCAAATAAGCACATTACCATATGTGAAATCATGAATCATTTTTACCCCGACCGGTACTTGAACATAGGACTTATAATTACTAAGTCAAGGCGCTACTAATTACACCACAGAAGGTCTTAAAAGGGAAACAGACCTTACAGCTTATATCTGCTATACTAGGAATGAACGCACTCTCTCTGAATGTCACAATGTTCATATTACAGTTTCCCCAAACCTCACTCGTGGGTGGGGGAACTGTAATATGAACATAGTGGCATTCAGAGAGAATGCATTCATTCCTAGTGTAACAGATATAAGCCGTAAGGTCTGTTTCCCTTTTAAGACCTTTTGTGGTGCAGTTGGTAGCGCCTTGACTTAGTAATTATAAGTCCTAGGTTCAAGTCCCGATCGGGGTAAATTTGATATATATATATATATATACAATATATATATATATATATATATATATATATATATATATATATATATATATATATATATATATATATATATATATATATATATATATATATATATATATATATATATATATATATATATATATATATATATATATATATATATATATATATATATATATATATATATATATATATATATATATAGTTCCCATTATGGGGGTGGACACAGCCAGAATGGTTAAAGGTCTCTAATGAAAAGCAGAGGCAAGGGAAAGTGCACTGACTCCTCCTATTTTAACTGCCCAAATTTAATATGTAATGACATGAATGCTGGAGAATTAAGGCTGGATGGCATTCCTAATGCCCCACCTTAGGTAAGCCACAGTAAAAGGATATAGTGCAGTGATATAAATGACCATGTAAGTGTAGTCTCAGCAATCACCAGCAGCTTCATCAAGAGAGCAGATAATTCGTCATTGAGTTTTCCTTCCACTTTTACAACCTCGCCCAGGAGGTTGACTATGAAATGAAATATACGACGCAAATCTGTTCCCTAGAAAAAAATTTTAATATGGTGTAAGTTTTCATGATGATAAAAGGTAAAAAAAAGGTGTTTCCTTGTTGTCTTTAGATAATTTTTTGTTCTTTTGCATTATTTTAAGAAAGAGGTTTGCCAAAATATTTTGCTGTATTTGAAACATTTTGATACTTTCCCAATAATTACTAATGTGTCACTATAAATCCCCAATATGGGGATGAATACAGATTGGAGCTGGGGATTTAAGGGTAGATGCCATTTCTCACATAACATCGTGGGCTCGATAATGGGTCTGTTGTCTCCAGAGTCAAGTACTCTGACTACTACAATACGGTAGTCCCCTGCACTAGTGTTAATTTTATGACAGAGCTTCTAAAATGAACATAAAAATAAATCTGTTATTTCAAACTGCTTCTTTGCTTTAAAATGAGTTTGGAGATGGAGAATTAAGGCTGGATGCCCTTTCTACTGTCAAACCATGGGTCTGTCACATCCCAGGATAAAGTATTCTAAACCCTACAGTCTGGTGGTCCCCAACACTAGTGTTACTCTCATTGTAGATCTAACAAAATGATTCTATATAAAAAAGGAGAGACTGTTACCTCAAACTGCTTCTTTGCCTTGAAATGAGTTTCCCAGGTCAAACCAACATCTGTAGATTTCACTGTCACGGCATATTCCTGCATGAGGGAACTAATGATGCTGCAGCCAATCATTCGCTGAAAATTCAATTAGCTAATATTAGTAACAAAACAACAGGGCTGCATCAATTTAACCAAAGTCTTTTAAATAATTTCAAAAATATCTTACTGCTAATTTAGCTCATTAATGTACAATATACAGATATACAATCAGCTTTCGCAATACAGTATATATATATATATATATATATATATATATATATATATATATATATATATATATATATATATATATATATATATATATATATATATATATATATATATATATATATATATATATATATATATATATATATATATACCTAAACACAACTTATGAACAATTCTACTTACTAACAGACTTCTGGAACCTGATTTGTTCGTAAAAAAGGGAGCTTCTGTATAAAAAACTTATTATATTTACAATCACTTTTAACCTGCAGTATATGAAAAGCTTACCATAGTATTATCTCCAGCAGATACAAGCTGCTCAACTTCAGTCAATAATCTCCCTCTGTCTTCACCCTGATCTTCAACACTACCTCTCTTCACCATAATTCCCACGACCTTTAAATACAACATGGGCTTTGTAGTAATTCACCTCACAATAATAATGGTGACTATAGTTAACAAATATATTAATAACAAATCATAATGCATATTCAGAAACTGTAAAAATATAAAGTTGAGAATGTGTTCCATACCTGTACTAATGTTTCCCTTACATAATGGGGTAGGTTATGTCTGCTGACAATATATTGTACAATATACTGTCTAAGCTGAAGGATGTCTTCTTTGGATAAGTCCCGCCATTCTCGTATAACCCCCACTCTCAAGAGAGTAGCTGCCTCAAATAACAGGTAATCTACTTGTGAACCCTCTGCAAAATATGACAAATATAAAAAACCTTCTTTTTTTGTGTCACCGTTAGTCCCCATGAATGGGGTGGACACAAACATACCGTACCTCGTACATTAAAGGCCATGGGCTCCATCACGGGTCTGCCACCTCCCTAGTCAAATATTTTATCCCCTACACTATCAAGATCCCATGACAAAATATATCATAGAAACAGAAATAAATTACAAGGACTGTTGAAATTTTAAGAACATACAAATGACAACAGGACTGTAAGTATCTGAAAAAGTCTACATACTTGACCAATGAAAAGCTAACCAAATTATTTGGAAGTAGTATTATTTCCCTTTAGAGCAAAGTGGATGTTGTGTGCTCTTTTATGTGTCCCTATTAATCCCCATTGGAATGGAGCAGAGCTGAGGGAATAAAGGCTGGCTACCCTTCCTAATCCCCAGCAGTGGGCTCAAACACGAATGTATCATTTCCTGAGTAAAGCTCTCTAGAACTGCACTACCACGGTCCCCTTCAAAGAACAAATTGGAATGCAAGACAGAACCACACAATCTTTAAGACAAAACACAACAGTGTTAAGTCTATGAATTACTTGGAAAAAGGACCATGGAAAAGCAGTTATTTTTTCTCTATTCTTCCAAGTGCAAAACTGAAAGATAAGTACAGGGGGTCCTCGGTTGACGAAGTCCTCAACTTACTATGCTTCGTAGTTATGATGATCTCCCATTTATTATTTTGCTTCTTTTTTGATAATTTTGGCCTGCACTATGTCTCCCAAACGTAAAGCAATCTTCTGATGGCAGTGCTTCAAAGAAAAGGAAAGCCATCACCATGGAAATAAAATTAGAGAGAGTGAAACGTTTGGGAAAGGGAGAAACTTTACTACTGCATTAGCATAGATGGGTGATGTAGGTGCTTATTTAGGTGTATTCCGACTTGCATGGAAAATCGGGTTATGACACGTCTTAAGGAATGGAACTGTGACGTAAGTCAAGGAACCCCAGCATAAAAATGCATAATTCTGTGCTAGAGCTTGACAAGCAATTTGTGCTTCCAAGGATCCATAAATTCTACTAGTGTCGAATTAGTCTCTCTTTGGCATTACAAGCAACTAAACATGAAAAAATAGCAATTTTATCTCCTCAGAATTTCTTACAAGGTAAAGAAAGAATTACTCATTTTGGGGTGAAGGAAGAGGGCTTGGACTATGTCTACGAACCCAAAAAGGCCAACTGGTAGAGAAAGTTAAAGATTTCAAGCTGGCAAGATGTTCCGTTTTATGCTACTTACTTTGTACGAATGGTAATACTGTACTGATATAGTTGGGCAAGGCAACTCAATATAACGATATTTTTTGTTTTATAAAAACACGGTTAATGCCTGTAGGGAAGCAAGCAATATATGGCCATTATTTGAAAAGGAATATTCAAAAAGAATATCATCTATATGAGGTTTTACACCTTTGGTGCTACAGTTGGTAGTGCCTTGCTACACTGATTATGCGTCTAGCTTCTATTACCAGCTAAGGGTAAATAAGTTTATATACAGGGGGCCTCGGTTTACAAGGTCCTCAAGTTATGATGTTACGTAGTTACATCTCCCATAAATTATTTTGCCTCTTTTCTGATCATTTTTGGCCTGTGTTATGTCTTCCAAACATAAAGCAAATTCTTGTGATGGCAAGAAAAGGAAAGCCATCACCATGGAAGAGAAATTAGAGATAGCAAAATACATGGAAAAGGAAAATCTTTACTACTGCATTAGCATAGGCGCTTATTAGGTGTGTTCCGACTTACACTGAAATTCGGATTACGTCACCTTTTCAGGAACGGAACTCTGACAATAATCGAGGACCCCCTATGTGTGTGTAAAATATATATATACTGTATATATATATATATATATATATATATATATATATATATATATATATATATATATATATATATATATATATATATAATATAAAAACACTGAACTGTTAACATACTGTAAAAAATGGTAGTAAAAGCCCATTAAATAAAACAACGAATATATATATATATATATATATATATATATATATATATATATATATATATATATATATAATATATATATATATATATATATATATATATATATATATATATATATATATATATATATATATATATATATATATATATATATATATATATATATATATATATATATATATATATATATATATATATATATATATATATATATATATATATATATATATATATCAGATTTATATATCTTTTTTTGGTAAAAGAGCATCAAGACAGGCACATGCAATTATAGCTAAGCCCCTGTGCTTCTACTATAAGTAGATCAACAATTTGCCAGTTGTATTCCATATACCAGCTGTATAAACAAGGGTTAGGAGATGAAACAAGCCATCACTGTCCCACCCACAATTGTGATAAACACCAAGATGGTTTGTAACGACCGAGAAAAGTTAACTACCTAAAGAGCTGGGCATTTTTTCTGCCATGACTTGTCTCATTTCATCTCTGTTGTTAATGTGGCCCCTCAGTCCTTCATCTCTCTCAGATGCTCACAACATGTGGTGCACACAAACATAGTATTCTCATATTGCAATAACAGAGATAATGAGCCTCGATTATGCATTTTACTCACCTAATAGCTGTCTACAAAGGTTAAATGGATTTTTGGTATTACGCAACTGAAGAAATACTTGTTCTGCCTCGTGTCGCTGTTCTGATGTCACCAAGTCCGGTGGTGCCTGAGAAAGAAATCCATTGTTAATTAAATATTTAACTGATTTTTTAACAAAATTTTGCATATTCTCTATGTGTGATACCAAAATGGCCATAAAAAAACTGCACTCATCTGGCCAAGCACAAAAAAGACATAAGGCAAAAAAACAAAAAGAGATGAGGAGCGTTGTGACTTGCTAAATGTGAAGGGATAATAAGAAATATGTAATGAATTCACCAGAATATTCGGTGTAGATGTAGGCATATGGAAAGGCCTGTATCTGAAGGACGACTTAGCATCGAGCTGTCCTAGCTAGACCTACTTAAGTCAAAAAGATCTTCAGTTGTAGTAATGCAACAGGATAACATTCAATTTGTTTAAGTGACTTGGTATATCTGATATACCTACTAATAACAATTTTGCTGGATAGAGAGATATAGTAGGTCATGAAGACTCTAACGTGTTAAAATAAGGAGGGGGTCAAAAACTTATTTGTTGTTCTAAAGCAAAATACCCACATATATAATTCAATAACAAATAACCAAACTCATACAAACCAAAGTATTATAGAAATAGTGAATAAAAAATAAAGTCAAATACTTTACATACAAAAGCAAGTCAAAACAAGTTAGTATCATTCACCACTTTATTTTTGTATTGCCACAGCTACCTTTCATTTCAAAACATATTGACTTCAACCGAAGCTTTCTGATAGACGTTCTTAAGCTAAAAGAGATGTTAAAAATGGGAAGTTGTAAAGAAGAGTGGCTCCCCATAACCTCATGCGGAGTTAAATAATCTCATAAATGGTTTGGTTAGGTGACTTCTCTTGTAAATATGAATAGCCCTTGAGTACCCTGGGGTTAGTCTTCTTAACAAGATCCCTAAAATGTATGAAATATCAAACTTACAAGTACTCTAAAGTTATTAGTAGGAAAGAATACACCACGATGCAAAATCTGTCATTAACAATACCGGTACTTTTCAATCTTCATACAATCTGCTGTAACAAACATCATAAGGAACTTTCTTGGTATATTACTGCTACACACATTCCACTAATCTATAATTCAATTCCTGTAATTACTACTGTACACCTTCCAATTAAGCAGTTAATTACTGCTGTACAGCATCAATTATCTATGATTCAATTATGGTTAATTATTGTTATACACCTCCCACTAATAAGTTCCGGTAACTTACTGCTGTTCCATAGTTCAGGTCTGGTTATATAATGCAATACATCTTTTAATTTCCTGTAATTCAGTTCTGGTTAATTACAACATCACACCTTCCACTACACTTAAATTTTGATCTGGTTAAGTACTTCTATTCACCTTTCACTGATATATAATTCAGGTCTAGTTAATTACTCTTATACAAGTTTCACTTATCTATAATTCAAATCTGATTAATTACTGCTATACACCTTACACTTATCTGTTATGCAGTTTTGATTAAGTACTACAACATACATTTCACATATCCATTCTTTATTCTAGGTAATTGCTATTATTCAGCTCTTTTTAATTATTAATCAAAATCTTCTATAATTCATATATGGTAAATTACTACTATAAGCCTTCCATTAATCTATAATTCACTTCCGGTTAATTACAGTGCTACTATACACCTCTAACTTATCAATAATGCATTTCTGGTTACTTACAGGTATAGATCTTTCATTAATCTCTAATTCAGTTCTGATAAATTACTGCCATACACCTCTCACTGAGCTGTAATTCATTCTAGTTAATTAGTACTATACACCTTCCGTAGTCGCCGTGGCTCAGTCGGTAGCATCTCCGACTCTGAGGCGTCAGGTCGAGGGTTCGCGCCCCGTCACGGTCTGAGGTTAGCAAAGGCATGCACTCAGCGTAAGGATTACATCTGCCAAAACAAGTCCTTCGCAAGAAGGCAACCGTCCTAGCCCTTGGTAGATAAGGGAGTCCGTGACGTAAAACCGGAACAAAAAAAAAAAAAAGTACTATACACCTTCCAATATTCTATAATTAAGTTCTGGTTAATTACTACTATAATGCAGTTCTGGTGATTACTGTTACTCATCTTTCACTTATCAATAATACAGTTTTGGTTAATTACTGCAATACACCTTTCAATTATCTCTAGGTCAATTAAGTTCTTGATAATTACTGCTATACACCTTTTACTTATCCATAATGCAATTATGATTACTTACAACAATACACCTTTCATATACCTTTAATTCAATTCTGGTTAAATGCTTATATACACCTTTCATATATATTTAATTCAGTTCTGGTTAATTGCTTGTACACACCTTTTACTTATTTATGATGCAGTTCGGATTGATTACCAAAGCCATATTCCCCCTTATATAGAGGGTGGCTGAGTCAAAGAAAATACTTTGAGTTTTTATGGGAAGTAAATACAGAGGAGAGGACTCCCAGTCCCCTCGCTCCGCCCCATTTAGTCGGTTTTTACGACATGCAGGGGAACACGGAGGAAGATACACCTTTCACTTATCTATAATTCAATTCTGGTTAATCACCGCTATACACCTTCCACTAATCTATAAATTAATAGTAGTCACCGTGGCTCAGACAGTAGCGTCCGCGACTCTCAAGGCATCAGGTCGAGGGTTCGCGCCCCATCACGGTCTGAGGTTAGAAAGGGCATGCACTCAGGGTAACGATTACATCTGCCATAACAAGTTCTTCTCAAGAAGGCAACCGTCCTAGCCCTTGGTTGAAAAGGGAGTCTGTGACGTAAACTAATCTACAATTTAATTCCAATCAATCGCTGTCATACACTATTCACTTACCTATACTCAATAATTGCATAAAAGTCAATACAAATGCTATATTCTTATTATATTGCATCGCATATTTCAGCAAAGTCTAAAATATGAGAGCTAACTGGAACTTTTATTACTGGTAGCAAAAATTATGTTACTAAACAACTTCACAATGGACTAGGTTTTTTCAAATGTAAATAATAATAAAACTCTCCGGCGTCAGGTTGAGAGTTTGCGCCCCGTCACGGTCTGAGGTTAGCAAGGGCATGCACTCAGGGTAACAATTACATCTGCCAAAACAAGTCCTTCGCAAGAAGACAATCGTCCTAGCCCTTGGTAGAAAAGGGAGTCCGTGACGTAAAATACGCTTTAAATATTTAATAAATACGAACAAATAACTAAACCGAAGCTACTTAAAAAAAAAATAATTCAATATGCTCTACTGTGTCCATGTCACGAAATTATCTCAGAAAATTTTTGTCATATCATCAACATAGCTTGCTTAGATCAGGTCACTCCATTTTAAGAAATGATTAAATTGATTGCTTCTACTTTTTTTTTTTTTACATTTTGCAGATTTGTAAAATCATATTACTCGTTGGGCATTTAAAGGTGAATTTTTAAAGTTAAAATTTAATGCAAGAACGTGTGCAGGGCAATGAAAAAAACATTACAGCAAAGTAGGTATGTATATACATGAAATGTCAAGAATTTTCTCCTCTAAACAATATGACAAATTAATTTGATCATACTTAAATGCCACTCTAGTTAATCAATTACTCGCAACGATTCCTTTTAATATGGGCAAAATTATAATCCATGCCCCGCTTCTATGAAAGTGAAAGTGAGGTATCTATATTATGGGATCTTCAAGGAAATATGGACGTAAAAAAACTTTATAAAAAGCAAGGAAAATTGATACAGAAACAGGCAAATTCTTAACGATAATGAATTCATGGATTAATTTCCATGTCATCATCCCGAGTACTTTTTGGGTTAATCACGAATGGATCTACTTCCGATCATTCCAGGGAAAAAGAAAAAAATGGCCCTACAGACAATCCCTCCAGTTAAGAAGGACGCTTTCCATGGGCTTTGGACATTCATTATTGCCTTGCATGGGCGTTCTGGGCATGTATAGGCACGGCATAGGGTGTGGTGGGTTGGGCAACAGGTTATAACTACCAACCAAACCAGGTGTAACACAAAGAGAGCCCCTACATGTACGAGCAAGCCCCCAAGGACCTCCCCATTTGTTTACATCCTGTCTACCTAACAACATGGAATGCCGCTGTATGACTGGCCGTCCCTAGAAGTCATTAGGCACTGTATGACCCTCATTCCCAAAGGTCATATAACCCATTACTCTGACGAATGATGTATTATCTGTATTCAAAGAATAAAAGCTCATTTTACCATCAATATTTGCGCCGCTTTCTCTAGTTGCTGCTCCATGACGAACTTTGCGTGGGGGCGACGCGCACTCTGCCATCTGCCGACCAAAAGCATCACTTGTATCTTCATTATCATGTACATACGTACATACGTATACTCCCTTGTACGTGCATACGCACAAACCAATGCATACAAGCCTGGTGCATTACGTTACAAATACGTAATAGATGTGTGACTGACTATATTTGTTTGCAAGCAAACGCGAAAAATGCAATGACAGACTGTAATGGAAAATTACTCCAGAGGTACTTTTGTGGATAAGAATTTTCTGTCAAGATTAGTCATTGGCACGTGACAGTAAATGTTTTTTTTTTCTTCTAAGATCAAATACGATTGTCCACAGTGGCAATTCTAAATAATAAAAAAGCGTTTATATTTAGATTAATATTTTCCGTTAGGTATTTTGCATCAAACACGAAAAGTTACTGATAATTGATAAAATAATTTTCAAGTTTCATCACACAGAGAATTAATAGTGGGTCCCACCAAACCCTTGTTTTTAGTGATTCAAATAGATCAGTCACAAAAATTTGTGCTGTGCACACTCATGTATATATTGTTTAAGAACTGACTTAATATAAAAAAGGAGAAAAAAGTATATTGCATGTTAAAAGAGATACCTGGTATAAGAATTAGTACTAAGGAAGACTAAATTTTTTCCACTGTGACCAAATGGTCAAGAATATATATTGAAAGGGTGCCCAGCTGTCGATCTTAAAACCAGATACAATTTAAATGATTGATATATGGGGCTTAGGGTGCAACAGACTACATGCTATAATCTTGTTAATTTAGGTTCGGATAACAGTCTACAGAGAGTGAGATAGACTGCTATACTATGATATGGTTAGGTTATGGTACAATTTAGAGTGGACACTGCAATATCACTCATTATTTTTCTTGTAAACAAGATTTTCAAGCAAGAGATACGAGTTCATATTTTCATTTATCCTGATATTGTCGCTTATTGGGTGGGTTCCTTTCGTTTACGAAATGGGGTGGAGTGGGGTGGGCGGAGAGAATAATACGTTACACTACATTACCACAGTGCAATGCCTCCTTGAAAAAGTTGTCAGATTATCTTTTAGATCCTAATAAAATAACAGGAGTTATTTTAAACTCTATAATTCCAACTACTGTACATATGACATGACTGCGACGCTAGAAGTCAGTATAGGGAAGAGAATGAAATAAGTATCCCCTGTCTGTGAAATAATGGATAAAGTTAGGCGAGGGCGAGACGACAATGCAGAGAGCACCCTTTCCTGTCTGTCCAGAGAGCGGAAGGTGTAAAGACCGTCTGAGGTGTAATCGTTGCTGAAGATATTCATCCCTATGGGGGGGAGCGGGTCATGGCGGACCTAATCTGAGATTGATTCCCTCTGTGAAAAAAAAAAATAATAAAAGCCTTAGCGGGTTCTTAGTCACCTTTTAAAATGCAAAAAGGAGGGAGGGTTTGAATAGGTAGGATAGAGTGGATGGCATCGAATACAACCTTTTAACACCAAGAGAACCACTACAAAGGCAAGATAATTAGGAGATCAGGTGGATTCATAACTATTTCCCCAACAGGCGTGTCCTTCAGGAGCAGCAGACGGCGATGACGTCACCTCTGTCTATGAGGGTTCTAGGATACATCACCAATCAGCTGCCGCTTTTGGTCGCGATTGTTTATTTACACTGCGGTCAGCAGATGCTACCGGACGTCCTGCTATCAGAAACCCGTTATGTAGATTTCTCTACTCTTTTTTTTTTTTCCCCAGGATGGGTACTGCTACCGCAAAAGGCCTTGCAAATGTTGCTGTTTTGTTTTGAAGGACGTTAAACTTAATTTATAACTATCAATAAAAAAAAGTTACGAAATCTTGAGGGATTGTTCTTGTTCCGGATTTACGTCACGGACTCCCTTTTCTACCAAGGGCTAGGACGGTTGCCTTCTTGCGCAGGACTTGTTTTGAAAGATGTATTCGTTACCCTGAGTGCATGTCCTTGCTAACCTCAGACGCTACTTTAGTGTGCGGTCTACAAGCGCATATGCACTATAGTCCGAGTGCTATGGGCGCACGTAGCTAATAAAAAAATAATTTATTTTGTTACTTAAGAATCATCATGCAATGATTATTAAGTTCGGTTATTTTGGAAAAGTTAGGTTAGGGTACTATAGACTACAGATAATGAAGTAGACTGCACGTTTAAGTGGCACCCATTATTATTATTATTATTATTATTATTATTATTATTATTATTATTATTATTATTATTATTATTATTATTATTATTATTCTCACAGAGGCTTGCTGAAAGCGCAAGAATATAGATG
Source organism: Halocaridina rubra (assembly GCA_037179515.1). Classification (NCBI taxonomy): domain Eukaryota; kingdom Metazoa; phylum Arthropoda; class Malacostraca; order Decapoda; family Atyidae; genus Halocaridina; species Halocaridina rubra. The sequence goes on from JAXCGZ010013212.1 coordinate 313,835, forward strand.
GAAAAATATTTTCACATAACTGGAATTACCTAATTGTGCTTACGGGGAAAACCCCAGCCGAGCCAAGAAACGCGCATTCACCACGATCCACACACACCTCAACCACTCCTCTCAACTCCTTGAGGATAAAAGGTTGCCACGTCTCCCCCCTTCCAATCTGCTTGGGTCACCCACAAGGTAGACGGGCAAGGATAGTCTACAGTGAGGCCCGACAGCCGCAGCTGGTTTACCCCCACCGCTTCGTCACATGGCAACTCCCCTCACACCTGTCCACCACAGTTCACTGAGCTAGCGGGTGAGAGAAATCCCTTTGGGCCGCATCATATATGCACAATCTTTCTAAACTCATTCCTATCTCTTGCACGCACTCTTCCCTGTTCCACTGACATTCCACGTGCATTTAGTGCTCTTTTCACGTCATCCATCCATAACCTGAGGGAGGGAGATTAAGAATATTTCCTCCGTGTTCCCCTGCGTGTCGCATAAGTCGACTACATGGGGCGGAGTGGGAATCCCCTTCTCTGTATTTTACTTCTTACTAATAGCCATGGACTTATCATACTTATCCTTAGAATTATGGATTAAGTTAGCATCAACTACTTAGCGAAATCCAGTCATCAACTACTTTTACAGTAAAAAAAAAAAAAAATACATCATTACATCCTGCAAAGAAGTTTTCTTAAGAAGCTTCAAACTATTACCTCTAGTTCTAGTGCCAGTCATATCAAAATATCGATCCTTATCCACTCTGTCACAGCCTTGAAGGAATTTGAAAACCGTCACCATATCCCCCATCATTCTTCAAGCTTCGAGTGAAGGTAAATCTAATTCTCTTAGCCTCTCCTCATAACTGAGATTGTGTATTTCTGGTACCAGTTTCGTGGCATGTCTTTGAACTTTTCCCAGCTTAATTATGTGTTTTTTTTTCAAGTGTGGATTCCAAAGAGTGGCTGCATATTCAAGCTTTGGCCTCACAAAGGTTACATAAATATTTCTGAACATTTCCTTGGCCATGTGTCTGAAGGCTATCCTTGCATGTGCTAAGAAAGCATATGCTGTCCTTACTATTCCATTTATATACACAGGCCTGGGTCTTCACGCACTTGCACCCATTTTCATAACCTTACATTCTGAAGTATTGAATTTCATTAGCCACTTTTCTGACC
>JAXCGZ010013212.1:320000-330000 GCA_037179515.1 Halocaridina rubra
GTTAATCTATTTAAGTCTACGTTAAAAAAGGGCGTAATTAAATTTCCGTTTTCTTTCAAAAAGTTACATACTATTCTTTCGTGAACTAAATCATAGTTTAGATTTTCTTCTGCACTAATATTAAATACAGTTACCCATTAATTTCTTAATATTATTCCAAAAGTTTTTGGGATCTTTAACTTTGCTTTGAAGTTTCATTATTACATTTTCCCCAGTTATCGTTATATGAAGCTATTAGTTCTTTTTGTAGTTCTTCTCTTACAGTTCTTAGTTCAGTTAAAGCTTGGGGACCCCAGAGACCTCTGCCAATGTTATATGATAAAGTTAAATATCTATATTGGAGTGATTTACATTTATCATTTAGTTTAGGGTGGGGTAAGGATTTTGACTTTTTGAAAGGTATATAATTTTCTATTGCTTTTTGGATTAAGGAATACCATTGCTTTAAGTGTTCTTCTATATCAAATATCAAAAATATTATTAATGGTGGTAGTACTGTGATATCATGAGCGATTTTTTCTTCTAAGAAAGATTTAAAATTATCCCAGTCTACATTTCTAAAATCTCTACTAGGGGGAATTCTAATAGCTAAAGGTTCTGTTGACAGCTTAATTATTAAAGGTAAATGGTCAGAAGTGGTTAAGGGTCCCTTTTCTATTGAGTAATTCAAGTAATGATTCTTATTACTTATGACTATATCAGGTTTGGAGGATTCAGATCCATGAGTCATGGTTCCGAAGTCAGGTCCTAGAATTTTAATTAGGTTATTAGTCATCAAATTATTTAAGAAGTTACCAGTTATATTAACACTATTGTGACCTAGAATATGATGTTTAGCATTAAGATCACCAATTAGGTATGCTGGGATGTTTTTTCTTATTAATTTTAAAATAACTTCATATGGGATTTGTAATCTTCTGGGTGGTAAGTCGTTCCTATAATAATGGGGCCGTTTTTAGTTTCAATTCTTAGTGCTAATAAATCAGTATCGAAGTCATCTATGATTTTATGAATAATATTTCGTTTAATGGCAATTGCTATACCTGCATGTGCTTCATTTAAAAAGTTTCTCTGATAAGTATTATAACAAAAAAAAATTATTTTACCGTTAGTCCTAGAGGTACTATTAAGAAGTATTATATCTGGGTCAAATTCCCTGTAAACATTATATAATTCATTACTTCTAATACTAGTCCAAGCTATTACGTTAAGCTGAATGATTGTTAGTTTATTATTATTATTAGCCATATTGAATGTAAAAAATATAAAGAATAAGTTAATTATTTAAGCTTGAGGAGGAGGATGTTCTCTTATATAGCCCTTGGCTTAATGAATCATAGTGTTTCCTTTCTAGATATTGAATTCTAATATCAGCCAGATCAATTTTATTAAGTTCTAGGAAAAGGTGAACATCTTGAGGGTGGTAGCTGCCATTGTGGTAAATGTATTTAAGTTTATTGGTCCTAGTAATGTGTCTCTAATGACTTCTACTTCTGCATCAGAGGGTAATTGGTCATCAAGTTTCCCTACTATTTTAAAGTTAAGGTCTTTTCTTAGTTCTATTCTTTCTCTCTGCTTAATAGCTGACTCTTCATGCTTTTGCTGATCTGCAATATGTTTTGAATCCTTTTTTTTTTCCAGTTGTTGTGCGTTTAGAGACTGCACCTAGTGGGGACTGATTGGGACGTTTTTTTTTATGGTTTGGGAGGAAATATCTTCGTCCATTTTCTCTTCTGTCTCTTCTACTCTTGCTTCTACCACAGTAGCAGCTACTGGTTCTTTTGTTACAGTTATATTAGTGTTATTAGGGATACTTTTAGGAAGAGTAATCCTTGGTATGCCATTGAGTTCATATATTTCGTTAACTTTGGCCTCGAATGACCCAGGATTGATGGAATCCATCATCTGGCCATATACCATGGCACTCATTATGACAGTGGTCATTTTCTCTGCGTTTATGGGGAATTTGAGATCCTATTGTAATAGTCTGTCTGAGGAGGTATGGGGTCTGGCTGCACCTAACATTTCAGCAAATGAAGGTTTGGGTGTGTTTTTGGCTTTCCTAATCTCTGCTAATTTATCTTTCTTTCTCTGCTTCCTTTCTGGACACCCAGCAGCTAGTGTGGAATGCTCACCGGAACAGTTAATGCATTTCTTAATTCTGGTAGTGCACTTATTTTCATTCCACCTGTGGCCTTCTTGGGCACATTCTGAGCAAATGGTGGTTTCTATTTTGCACTCTTTGGTAGAAAGCTCAAAAGAAGAGCACTTCATGCATGTGTTTATTTGAATAAAAATTTCCTCCTCGATGTTACTTTCATTAATCCTAATATTAAATAAAAGGAGTCCCTGAGTTTTTATTTTATTGGCCATGCTAATGCTCTGGAAACGTATCTTGAAGAGATGTTTATTATTAGGGATTCTTATTACTGACTCTACTTTAGTTCCCTGGTTATGTTTCTCTATTTCTGCAATTATTTCATCATCCCCATGAGAGGTAATAACCTGATCAATGCCAAGGATTACTACAGTTCTTTGGGCGTTAAATTCAGGGGGCATTGTGCTATCAAATCTCTCTTTATCAAAGATGGCAGAAACTTCAGGAGAGTTAAGTTTCTCAAGGTTCTCGTCGGCGAGGACAAGAATAAAGCCAGATTGTATGTTTATGACTTTAAACACAATTATGTGGCTTTGGGCAAGACATGTGAATATGGCATTTGTACGCCTAGCAGGATCCCCATGGGGATCACGGTCCCTAATTCGAGCTCGACCCCTTATTTAAGCATTCAGAGAGATAGTGATAATGAAAAACAAAAACAAACAAAATCTTAGATATTATGGATTAAATTTGAGTTAAATGTTTATTAGTAACAAACGAGTGAAAAATTTTAAGTAAAAAATGACCGCAAGGAGTATCTTAATGAGCGATAATAATTACTTTAATTGGGCAATTAAAAGATAGTAGTAGTAATAGATTTCGTGCTTTAGGATTGGGTGGGGAGAGGATAGGATACTACAAGGCGGTTACTGTGATGTATAGGGACAGTGGACGGTGTTAATTCACCAGGGGCGGAGTTCTCCCCTCTGTGCTGCTGGTTTAACCTACCAGCAACACCAGCCCGTAGCTCACAGCAAGCTCAATGCAGAAGCTACAACCACCCAGCAGATAAAAACGGGGTAGTCGCAGCCAGTAAGGTAAGGATGAAAGGTGTTATTAGTAGCTTGTATTCACGTCTGTGTGCTGTCAGAGCTACTGTCAGACGTGCAAGAACACTAATTAGAAAGGGTCTGTGTGTTAGCAGGGCTAATGACAGACGTGCCTGTAGTCAAACTAGTTTCAAGCTGTCCTCTGCAGTCTAATGCAGTGACCAAGTGAACTCTGCCAATGGTAATGCAGTGTCAAATATGACAGTCACAGTGTGCATTCAGTGTTAGTGAACCCCACTCGATCCGAGAGGTTTTTCGGTCTCGCCTCCAACAATCAAAATAAAGAAGAAGATTTAAAAACGGTTGTTTACAGACTCTCTTGACTGACAACAAGAAATTCGTGAAATACTGTATGTTATGTCGAGTGTTACGTTACTCTCCGCACGAATAGGATTATTTATCTGATATGGGTGGCTCTTTCAAACCCACTGGGGATATGAATGGTGAGTTTGAAGTTTATAAAAGACATTTGAGAATATTATGTCTAAGGTTCTTCATTAAAATGTCGCTTTTTCTGTTATGACAGGAAAAATTAATGGAGGTAGTATAGTTAACACTATTTCTCCATTTTAGGTTAGGAATTAATAATATGGTGGTGTTAGTGGTTCTCTATGGTAACGTTGCTCTTAGTGTAGTGGTGAGCAAACTGGCGACTGAGGGCCGGATGCATTTTATTTGTCCTTCTTTTTGCAGAGATACGATTTATGAACTGAAATTTTATTTTTGTAAATACTCTTTCATCATTCTGGGTAAAGGTCCAGTATAACTGTGGTGCATTAATTCTACCCTGCTCAATAAGGTAAAGCTACCTCGCATTGGCATATTTGTACTAACCTAACCTTCGGATAAGTTAGTACAAATGTGCCAGTGCGAAGTAATTTGACCTCATTGAGAAGGGTACAATTAAGTCGCCGGAGTTATACCGGACCTTTACCTAGCCTTCTGGCTAGTACAGTGGTAACGTGCTGGCCTCGCATTCGCGAGGTCGACAGATCAGTTCCCGTCCAGGACCGAGAGTTTAAGCTGTTTACTGGGAAGGTCACTGCTGTGGCTGAACACCACAGTGGGAGGTTGGGACTTGCACCTGCTGATGCCCGCCAGAGCAGGGGCGATGCCTCTGATAGGAGGGCTAAAACCGTAAACTTTAATTTTAACTTTATGTTCTTTCCAGTGCGGCCCACTGGAGACTTTATGGAATTATTATGTGGCCCTAGGGAGATAAGTTTGTCTACCCTTGCAAAGCTTAGTGGTTTTAGTTAAGCTTTTTTTTTTATGAGTGTGACACCTGGATAGGCATGAATATTGCCCTCACCAATAAAGGCCTGGGCGCGAAGAAAACAATTAAGACAGACGAAAAGTAAAAGGTTAAGGACAAGCCAGTGATGAGGTAATGATATACCATAGGAAAAGAATTGGCTGAAAGAATTGTTGAAGTCCTGAGAACCTAGAGATATGGTGGATTAGCTCTGAGATGACGATAGATCCGTTTGTTTTTTTTTTAAGAAAAATGGGTTATAAGAGTTAGAAAAGACATGGAGAAAGAAAGTTCCAGAGTCTGGAGATTGATTGGAAGAAGCAGTCACTGAAACTGATCAGTCCGCGAGCTAAAAATCTCCACACAGTACTTGTGCGATGAGGCTGCTTGGCAAGTGTTACGAGGCCTCGGCAGTGGGGGAGGAATGTAACTCGCCAACTCATCAGAGCAGCAATGGAAGTAGTATCGATTAGAAGTAAGAGAAGGGTCATTAATGAGTCTGACTCCCTTAGATTCAGCCTTATCAAGGGTGAAGCACCCCAGATGTGCGAGCAGTATTCTATGCAGGGATGGATAAGAACTTAGTAGATTTTAAGTAACTGTAAAGAGGAAAAGTAGTGACAAAAACGAAATAGAACATCCAATTTTTTGGATGCAGATTTAGAAAGAATTAAGGGGAGAAAAAGTTTTCATAGAGGAGGGGTCCAAAAGCAGTAGTCATCCCACGGGAAGTCAAAGAGGAAATTATGCAATGTTCGTATCGGGTACACTCAAAGTGCCAAAGGTGGTGCTGCGTAGGAGGAATTGATGAAGGGGGAATGAAAATGGAAGAGATTGAGATCATAGAGTGGTCAGATTTACCAAGAGGGGAAAGCACTGAATATGAGTAGTTTGAAGGATTAGAAGTAAGATGTAGGTCAAGAGTGTTAGCTGCATGTTCGTGTTGATCGGGAACACGAGTAGGATGTTTGATTATCTGCTCCAGATTGTGAGTAATGATAAAGCAATGACCTCACTTCCTTTCATAGCAGTATGAAAAGAATGAAACTACTCTCTGTAGTGTACATTGAAGTCTCCAATATAGAGAATTTCAGCATGTGGGTGAGAAGATAGTAAGCACTCAAGTCAAGAGGACAGATATTCAAAGAAAGACACAAAGTCAGTGGAGTTTGGAGAACAGTAGCAGAAGCAGAAGAATACAGGGGATCCCTGTAGAAGGTCGATTCGTATAACGTCATTTCGATTTTACGTCGGAGGGCAATAGATAATTAATAAATTATTAATAAATTTTTTTACCTACCTGCGCGCCTAACCAGATTGTGAGTGTGGCGGATGAATACACAGCTAGCAGCATACCTGTATTTATAATTATCAAGTTAATGGGTTTATTTATTTATTTGTTTATATTGGCTATTTGGTTATATTGAGGGATTATATTAAATTTTAAGAAAAAAACAAACACATAGTTGTAAATTCGATATCCTTCAAAATACTAACAATACACAGCTAGCAGCACAGCTTTATTCGTATTTATCAAGTTAATGGCATTATTAATTTACTTGTTGATATATTTGGTTATATTGAAGGATTACAGTATATTGAATTTTAAAAAACAAACACATAGCTGTAAATACGATTTTATTCGAAATACACATGTATACACAGCTAGAAATACAGCTTTATTCATATTTATCAAGTTAATGGCATTATTTATTGATTTGTTTATATATATGGTTATATTGAAGGATTATATTGAATTAAAAAACACACAAACATAACTGTAAATACTATTTTATTCGAAACACACACATACACAGCTGTATTCATATTAATCAAGTTAGTAAGTTTATTTATTTATTTGTTTATGTATTTGGTCGTATTGAAGGCTTGTATTGAATAAAAAAAAAAAAGCTGTAAATACAATTTTATTTGTAATACACACGAATACACAGTAGCAGCACAGCTGTATTCATACTTATCAAGTTAATGGCTTTATTTATTTGTTTATATATTTGGTTATATTAGAGGATTATATTGAATTTAAAAAAAATACCAAACATATACAGTACGATGTTATTCAAAATAGTTTGTTGAGGGTTATGTAAGAATCCGGTGTCACAGTAGTTGAAGAAGAAGAAGCACAGCTCACTTTACTCTCACCAAAGTTGAAATAGTAAAATGCTTGGAAAAGGGAATGAAAGTGAAGAGTGTGTGGCCAGTAGTGGTTGGTTTAATCGTTTTAAGAGTCGTATTAATTTGTATAACCTATGGGTGCAAGATGAAGCTGCTAGCTAGTGGTGATGAGAAAGCAGCAAAAGAGTTTCCCAGTGTGTTAGCAGAATAATTAGAGAGGGTGTTACCATCACTTGCAGTGCCATTTTCCACTTATAGGTAGACATACAAATGAACAAATTTGTATGGGGTAATACAGACACTTGGATTGAATAGAAATATAGTGTAACGACTTTTGTTACTTCACTACTTCAAACGGAAAGCAAGACTTATTTTACTTAATATATAAAAGAGGATGTCCACCAATACAAGCAGAATATTGAACTGATTTAATGATCAATTTCAGGATTATTTATATGTACAGCTATTTCAGTGGGAGGAGTTACAAACAACCCAAGAGTAATCATTGACCCATTAAATACAACTTTAAAATAACTTATTAATTACTAAATGACTACCTATTTACAAGAATTACATATTTTGATAAAAAATATTATTTACAATATGTACGTTTGTACAATAGCTAACAAATGAACAGATATAAATAATAATAATAATAATAATATTAATAATAATAATAATAATAATAATAATAATAACAATAGTAGTAATACTAAAATTAATGATAATAATACAGTGATAATAATGATACTAAGGTAGAGCATCAGCAATAGATTTCGCATTAAGATACCTGAAATGGAGATATGAGAGTAAAGGTAAGACATATTGTACTGTTGATTTTTGTATCACTGTAGTGCTTTAATACATGAAGTGTACTTTTACTGTATCTTACAATGAGAACTTAGATTATTTCTCTAGATTATGTACTGTATGTTCTTTTGCCTCTCCAGACTCACCTGACCCAACCTCCTCAGACCTAGGTTCGAAATATAGGTGTGTTCTGACTAAAGTCAAAATTCACTTTAAGTCAGCTGTCAGGACTGGATCCCTGATGTAAAGTGGGGACCCCCTGGTAGTGGAGAGATATATTTCAAGCAGAGAACATCAAAGTCAGGAGATTCAATGTCCATGAGCCTTGCAATAGGAGTGTTAGTTTTGCAGTAGGCACAGACCCCACCTTTGGAATGGAAGGAGAATACAGATTTTAGAGAGATATTTGAAATGTGTCACTGGAGGAATGGCTAGACAGCTAAGTTTCAGAGAGAAGGAGGAGAATAGGGAAGGATGTATCCAAGTGCAGTTCCACAGATGAAATATTAGATTTCAGGCCACGAATGTTAGAAAAGTGAAGAGTGAAAGAAGCAGATCTATCAGGAGGTGCAAGATTAAGGGCAGAATCATTACAACCGCCAGGCATGTCTACCCTCACACCAGTAGTGGAGTTTACAAGATCCCCAGAGATTCTTAGCACCCCTCTTTACTGGGTACTGGGGGCCATAAGCTGTGGACCTTCAATATATATAGCAGAAATGAGGAAAAAAGAGAGCTAAAATAAACAGATATGGGGAGTGTTGTGACTTGTTAAGTGTAATTGGATAGTAACAGATGTGTAACGAATATGCCAAAATATTCTGTGTAGATTTAGGCATAAGGAGAGAACTGTGCCTGAAGGAAGACTCTACCTGAAGCTGTCTGGACCAGTCCTAGTTGAATCAATAATACCTTCAGTCTTAGTAATTCAGTGGACGGCTGATACCATGGCCAAGCTACTAATTATAATCTGTTAGGGAACTAGTTTCTCCCCTTTTCAAAAGTGGTGTGATTTTTTTTTTCTTTTTTATTTGGTGGTGGTGGTTTCTGTTCCTTAGCCAACTTTGTGACCAGTTCTGTGCAGCCTCATTGCATTTATTACCATGTTAATTGTAAGAATTAGCTAATATATTACAGCATTATTATTAGTAAACAATACCACAATAAGTTTGTATCATTGTACTAATAGTAAAAAGTAAGGGTTTGCTTTCACACCCCCTGTTTGATTAAAATCTCATGAAATTTAATATAATGCAGTACTAGCGTAGCTTTGGTCAAGATAATTTGGGTAATAAAACCTCAGTTGAAAAACAGTTTGATAATTAAATTTCTTGTTTTTTAGTTGTCTTGCATTATTTTTCAGTGTTTTGTATTATTATTTCTCTTGCTAGCAGTGTGCAAGTAAACCTATTTTTTTTTTTTGTAATGAATGATCAGAGCCACTAGAGAAGCACCAACATCCTAATATGAATTTTAATACATATACAGTGGCTGCAGTCCCACTTGTAAAGGGGGTGGCTGAGTCAGAGCATGCACATTCCCAAGAAACTAACATTCTTTAATCACTCTTCTTAGTTCCTTGGGTATAAAGAGCTGCCATAATCCCTTCCTATTAAGATAGGATAGTAGCATAATCCTAGACAAGAATGAGTTATATTCCTTAGAACAATGTTTAGGCTGTTATATATATCTTTACAACTTAAATTTAATGTCACATGATAAAGTGAGATACTTCTGTAGGACAAATTTTACATTTTGGAAGTATATATGAAGTTTGGTTTGTATTTGAAAGGTACAAATACATCTCCCATCAAATTTGTCATCCATCAAAACCATGTACAGTATGCCTAACATAATATAATCACCCAAATGTTGCCTTTTCCAACTCTGCCACATACACATTTATACAACTGCAGGTGTGAATAAATTTATTTTTTTAACATTTTATTTCTCACTAGTAGATCCCATTATGAGAATGGACACAGACTGATGAAAATTTGGGAATTAAGCTGGATGCCCTTCTTAATACTGCTCTGTGGGCTTGGACACGGATCTTTTATCTCCCGAGCCAAGCATTCTAACTGCTACATGCTGGTGGTCCCCATGTAAAGAGTAAAAAAATATTAATTATATGTTTTTTAATCCCTCTGACAAAAACTTCATATGTATCATATTTATGCAGAGATTCTTTCCCCCTTTATTTGCAGACAAGATGTTGGATTCTTCTTTTCCTCATTCTGGTAAGATATGTTTTCACCATATTTATTACATCGTAAATATTTATATTTTTTATTCTTTTATTTCAGAAAAAATGTTCCTTACAGGATATGTAGTAGGTGTAGGCCTAGATGCAATGTTGTTGTAAATTTAGTACATATAAAACTAATTTTTAACATTTCATTGTTTGATAATGTCATCATTTGAGAATATAGAATACAGTACGTTGAATTTTGTAGGAATGTACTTAATCATAAGAGGTTTGCAGTGTACACTGTTTTTATAATATTTGTATAGTGTTTTGATTGATGTTCATTTGAAAAAAGATTACACGTATAATAATACATGTTCAGTTATCACATGCGAATAAGAGTTTAT
>JAXCGZ010013212.1:335000-370736 GCA_037179515.1 Halocaridina rubra
TCCAGAGTCAGCAGGTAAAGCATATACTTCCCTACTTGACAGTAGTAGTTCGGAACTTTAGTTACCTTTGTGTGGATAGAGAATGATGAAAATGCTATTTCATTTTATATTTACAACAATATGAGATAGGATGTTGTCTCCTTAGTGTTGCTTGTACTTTAAAACTTTATTTCTTAATTTTCCTGGGATGTAGATACTGTAGTAGTGCAAGTGCAGTAAATTTGATATATTTAGATCTCTTCCTGTTCTGCCTTAATTGATACATTTTGTTAATATTCTGAAAATTTTACCAAACACTGTGAGGCTTGCTTTGCAATCAATCTTATGTTCTCATTTCCTCAGATTTTTCACCATTAAGTCTGCAATCACAGAATAGTAATGGTAATATGTCAGAGTTATCAGACTGGCTCTCAGATGCAGACTCTTTGCCAAATTTGTCTGAAGATGAAGATCCTTCGTACACGAATAGATTTTTTAAGAAAAAAACTTCATGTCCCCTACAAGGTCAAGGTCGTGGTAAGAAACGTGGGCGACCTCCTAAATTGAAGATCGGCGAGAGCATTAAAAAGCCATGTTATAATTCTGGTGATGGTAGGTTGATGAAATCTGCTAGGAAGAATTGTTTACAAAAGCTGAAAATGTACAGTAATGGTAGAAAAGACAAGAGGCCAAGAAAGGCATCTGATGAGAATGTCACCTTTCGTACTGTATCTCACAGAAAGGCTTTGGCTGAATGTTCGCATATATCTACACTGGAGTCGTTACAGCCAAACACTTCAAGTCATTACAGAACAACTCAAATAGCTCAGCTCAAACCCTTTGCAAAATCTCCCAAAGATGTAGAGAAAAGTCCAGATCCTATGAATACACTGAATACAATATATAGGACATCCAAAGACCACGAAGTCACTAAAGACCCTGAAGAATTTCGACAGGTTCTCAAGAATCGTTTAGCTACATTTCCATTAAAATATTCTGATGCGCACAATGTTAATGATAAAAGAAAGTCATGTACCGACAGTATGGCTTTGGATGACTCCATTGATTTAGATGGCAATTCCTCTCATGAAACGATACCATATGATGATGTTCAGCCAAATATTACAACTAGTAATAAAAAGATGAAAACTGTCATAAAAGAAGGAAATCATTACACAGAAGCTGCCATCGTCAGTGAAATGGTGATGCCAGATATTACAGCCAGTAATAAAAAGATGAAAGCTGTTATACATGAAGGAAATTATCCACAACTTCCTGTTGCAACATCCCCAATTAATTTTCAAGAGTCTCTTATAGATACAACTGACACAGAAGCGGCCATTGTCATTGAAAAGGTTGCAGGTGGGGTACATGATGCATTTGACTCTCCAGAAAGAGATGTTAGTCAGGAAGTAGACCCTACTCTCACACCTTCTAATATTACCTCTCATCTTAAACAAGAAAAGTTAAAGTTGCAGGAGAATGAAGATAGAAGGGATATAGTAATATTACGTATGAAACATCTGCAGGATTCAATAGATGACCTGAAGGTAGAGCTAGCGAATTTTGAGCACGAGAAAGTGACTCTTGATAAGGATATTGAAAATTTGACCTCTAAGATCAAACAGTCAGAGTCACTTTTAAAGAAGCACAGTGAACTTGCAAAGGGTCTACTAGAGGATGATGGCACTTCAGATGATAGTAAGTACTTGAATATGGTAATATTTGATTATAGTTTATTTAAAATTTCCAATTTGTATAATGTCAGTACTGAGTTACTTTAGTTTTTGTTAGTTGAAGGATGACTGTATTCAGCAATATACAGTTGTTCCTCGTCTTGTGGTATTACTTGACCTCTCCACTTTCTGTATAATTCAAGAATCCCACATTTTAAAAACCCTTATACAGGGGGTCACCGTTTTAAGGTGTTTTGAGTTACGTTGTTCTGCCGTTACGTCAGAGGCCAATAAATAATTAATGAATTTTTAACAAATAAATTTATCTACCTACCTGGCGTGTGCCGTAAAGTCAAACTTTGTGCACTGAACAGTTTGTGAGCCTGACAGAAGAATAGTCACACAGCTTTGTTGTATACAAATATACAGTATCAAGTTAATGATGTTATTTAATTGTATGTTATGTATTTGGTTATTTGAAGGAATTAGACTTAATTCATTTACAAAATTACCAAATACATAGCCGTATATAATATCTTTATGCGAAAAAGTTTGTTGAAGTTAGCGGAAGAATAGTTACACGGCATTGTTGTGTACGTATATACTGTATCAAGTTAATGGTTTTATTTGTTTATATATTTGGCTATTTGAGGGAATTAGTCTTTATTTATTTACAAAGGTACCAAATACATAGCCATAAATGTGATCTCTATGCAAAAAATTTGGTTGAAGTTGGCAGAAGAATAGTCGCATGACATTGTCTATGTATATACTGTATCCAGTTAATGGTTTTATTTATTTCTCTGTTAATTTATTTAGTTATTTGAAGGAATTAGACTTAATTTACTTACAAAAGTACCAAATACATAGCCGTAAATACGGTCTTTATGCGAAAAAGTTTGTTGAGGTTGGCAGAAAAATACTCTCACGGCATTGTTGTATACATATATATATCAAGTTAATGGTTTTATTTATTTGTTTATTTACAGGAATTAGATTAATTTACACCTGGTTCTTAGAATAACGCAAAGATAGGTTCTCAGAAGTGCCGCGTATTGTAATTTCTGCGTAATTTAACGAGTAATTTTTCATAAGAAACAATGATAATGGGCATTGATACTTTCCACAACCGTCCATAGACACACTATACCAAAGATATAAGATAAGAAAAACATATTTTATAAGTACATAACAAAGCAGAAAGACCTGTAGTTATTTATATTAACATGCAAATAGTGTACAGTATGAAATATATACAGATTTACTGTACAGTAAACAAATTAATGCACTCTATTATGCGGTGGGCAACAGGCATACACTGGGACGTGCATGGTGGCGGTGAGCACAAGGATGCAAACGTTTTGCTGCCTCCGTATCAGCTGATGCACATTCGCACACTAGTTCCCTGACGATATTATATCAAGAATTTGTTTGTTGTTTGTTCTCAATGCTTTTTTCAAATTTCTTCATAATATTCGATCGCATTAAGCGGTAGAAGAGGAGGAGGATGCAGGAGAACAAATCTCTATCAGCAAATGTTTTTCTGCTTCCGTATCAGCTGATGCTTATCACTTTTCAGGCACAATATCTTACTCATAAAATACTTATTTACTCACTCTATTTGGGGTTTTATCTAATTTTCAAGATTATAGTATTATTAATATTCCTTGGTTCTAAACATTATTCTCTCTTCTTTACATATCAACCATGCTGCACGAAATCTAAACATAAACAAAGTCAGCTGAGAGAAAAAGAAAACTATTCAATTAATTCGTTACAAAGAAAATGTATATCGTACTGTACATGGGGAACTTAAATGAAATATACTATATATTCTCTACACGCTATTTCCCCGACGATATTATTTCGAAGTTTGTTTGCTGTTTGTTCTTAATGCTTTTTTCAGTTTTCTTCATAATATTCGATCGCATTAAGCGGTAGAAGAGGAGGAGGATGCAGGAGAACGAACCTCTATCGGCAAACGTTTTTCTGCTTCCGTATCAGCTGATAGTTATCACTATTCAGGCACTATATCTTACTCATAAAATATTTATTTAATTGCTCTATTTGTGGTTTATCTAATTTTCAAGATTATAGTATTATTAATATGCCTTGGTTCTAAACATTATTCTGTCTTTTTTACATATTGACCATGCTGTACGAAATCTAAATGTAAACAAAGTCAGCTGAGAGAAAAAGAAAACTATACAATTCGTTATAAAGAAAATGTATATCGTACTGTACATGGGAAACTTAAATGAAACATATATATTCCCTGCACGCTATTTCCCTGACGATATTATATTGAAAGTTTGTTTGCTGTTTGCTCTTAATGCATTTTTGCAATTTTCTTCATAATACAGTATTCGATCGCATTGACTGGTAGAAGAGGAGGAGGATGCGGGAGAACGAACCTCTATCCACAAACGTTTTGCCACTTCCGTATCAGCTGATGCACCCTCGCACGTTATTTCCTTGATGATATTATATCGAAAATTTGTTTGCTGTTTGTTCTTAATGCTTTTTTTCCATTATCTTCATAATATCCGATCGCATTAAGCGGTAGAAGAGGAGGAGGATGCAGGAGAACAAACCTCTGTCCACAAACGTTTTGCCACTTCCGTATCAGCTGATGCACCCTTCGTACGCTATTTCCCTGACGATATTATATTGAAAATTTGTTTGCTGTTTGTTCTTAATGCTTTTTTTCCATTATCTTCATACTATCCCATCGCATCAAGCGGTAGAAGAGGAGGAAGATGGCGGAAAAGTGCCTCCGAGGCGGTCGATTATTTACGAAAATGAAATTTGTTTTTTTATTTTTTTGCATGGGCGTTATTTGCGAATTTCATATTTTTTACTATTATTTTTAGGGGGTATTATTCCAATTTGGCGGATTATAAACACATGGAAAAAGCGAACAAGGTGTATTAACAAAATTACCAATTGATAATTTTGGAGGAAGAGAGAAACCAAAAGGACAACACAATAAGAACACATTTTTAAGAGAAGCGCCATTGTAAAGGCATTGCTTCTCAACCTCTCGTCCGCCATATTGTTTATCGTGCTCATTCGCTGGGGAGACATACTTTCAACATAAAGATGTTATAAGTGCTTTGGCTGGATGACCAGCATTGATGACGTATCCAGTGAACCTCCTGTTGATTCAGGAGAAAGCAAATAAATTGTTTAATGCCATGAAAATGGGAAAGGGGGGAAGGAGAAGCGTCGCCCACTGTTATTGTGCTCATTCCCTGGTGTTAAGCTGTTCGACCCTAATTTGAATATGAGGGCTGAAGTTACCCAGTTATACAGATGCAAGCCAACCACACTAGTAAAGGTAAGAAATACTGTATAGTGTAATTTTACCATATTTAAGTCTTAGATTAAGAACTTAGATTAATTTTGTATGTTTTAGAGTACTGTATTTATTTTTAGCATTGGTGGGGACCTAGGTTTGAATTTAGGTGTTTTCCGACTTACATCAAATTCTGGTTCAAGTCATGTGTCAGGAACGGAACCCTAATGTAAAACAGGGACCCCCTGATGAATGTGTCTGTGTTTGCATGTACAGACACTCTCCAAGTAAGGAACAAGTTAGGTTCCAAAAGTCTGTTCTTAAATTGTGTTTAGGTAAAAAAAAAGTACTCTACAGTATTACTTAAAAAATACCGTAATAATTAATTTCAATACAGTAATAAAAATGTAATAATACAGTACACTGCAGTAATACATACATTAATGTATGGGTATGTAATGGGTAGATTTTTGTTCGTATCTAAATATTTTTAACTCGGTTGTTCATAAGTAGGCGAGCTTCTGTAATATATATTCCAAATGCCTGTTTACATTGAATAATACCTAGATTACTCTACTTAAGCTTTTCCCAGTATAATTAAACTTTTCCCAGTATAATTCAAATTTATGTAAAAACAGTCCTGTAATTGTTATGATTTTTATTTCTTTTGGGGGATGTTTTATGAAATCATATTTTTTTTTACATTTTCCAACTGTGTATATTCAATCTGCACTATTTTAAAATCATGTAATATGAGATACAATCTTTTTGTATCTTTCAGAATTTTATTTTTGATTGGCTATTGATCGGACCAGTTTTCATGGAAGTGAGATAAGGAAATGAATATATTTTGTTAAAACCAACTCATTTATACTGTGAGAAGAACATTATAAAGTTGTATTGTAAATGGTTTGTTTGGTTTATTAGTATTAAAATCTCGTATTTATAATGTAACCCTCGATACTGAATTTGATATTGTGTGTAAGATAGGTTTGAGCTCAGTGACTGTATTTTCAGTTCTATGCCTGGGTAGTACAGCTGCTACTAAGTTCTGGCTTCAAGGACATATTTTGATGGAGCTATCTTTAGCTGAAAATATGATTATTGTATGTATATAAGCACTAGCATCTTTCATTACTTTATGGTCATTCCATTAAGTTTATTGTGTAAATTTTTTTTTGAGACTTATAAGACCATAAAGGTTAAGGACTTTAATGAAATGCAAAGGCAAGGGACAATTATAACATGGAGCCCGACTATGCAGGGTGTCCCTAATGTCTGGATGCATAGGATATATTACTCTATAACTAACTATATTTTTTTGCCCCGCAGATTATATATGAGTTTGTCAAAAGAAGAAAGGATATATATATATATTATATATATATATATATATATATATATATATATATATATATATATATATATATATATATATATATATATATATATATATATATATATATATATATATATATATATATATATATATATATATATATATATATATATTATTGTGACACCAGAATGGGCCAAAAAATGATAAAATAAAGCAGACTTTATCAGATTGTAAAGAGAAACAGAGATGGAGAGTGTAATGACCTGTCAGATGTGAAGGGATTATAAAAGATGTGTAATGAATATCCAGCTCTCTGCTGGGTTTTAATATACCTCTGCATTACTTTCATGATCTATTCCAATAACTCTGCTTAGATATTATTATTATTATTATTATTATTATTATTATTATTATTATTATCATTGGCAACAATAATTTTCCTTTGATGATTGTGGAGATTATTAACATCATCATCATTATTATTATTATTATTAAGGGCTCATCATTGTTTGTACATCTGTTGGTTTATTTACTTTTAATAACTGTGTAAGGTGCCCCTCCCTAGTTGGCTGGGACAAAGAGAGTGTGGGGGGTTGGGTAGAATAGAATGTTGGAGAGAGAGAGAGAGAGAGAGAGAGAGAATCTTCAAGTAACTCTTGTTCATTCAACCAAAACTACATTATTTATAGTAAAAATAATGGTTTAATTACGAATTCGTAGTAATAATGATGATGATAATAATAATAATAATAATAATAATAATAATAATAATAATAATAATAATAATAATCTCCCCAATCATCATCAAAGGAAAATTATTGTTGCCAATAGTAATAATAATAATAATAATAATAATAATAATAATAATAATAATAATAATAATAATAATAAGATCTAAGGAGAAGTTTTAGAATAGACATCATGAAGGTAATGCAGAGGTATAGTAAACCCAGCAGAGAGCTGGATATTCATTACACATCTTTTATAATCCCTTCACATCTGACAGGTCATTACACTCTCCATCTCTGTTTCTCTTTACAGCCTGATAAAGGCCGTTTTATTTTATAATTTTTGGCCTGTCCTGGTGTCATAATCATCTTTAAAAAAAAAATATATATATATTTTTTATTTTATTTATATATTTTTTTTAAGGTTGCTCCTACTTTGCGATTTTCCTGGTTCACGCCGGGTCCCGGAACCAAACTACCGCGATAAGGGAGGGAACACTATATATATATATATATATATATATATTATATATATATATATATATATATATATATATATATATATATATATATATATATATATATATATATATATATATATATATATATTTCGTGGGGGTTCGGTTCCGGGACCCGCTGCGATAGGTGAAAAACCGCGAAGTAGGAGCACCATATTTATTATAGGTATTTTACATTTATATTTACTTTTACTGTATAAACCCTTTACTTTATTAATAGCAGCGTGCAAGCGTAAATTTATATGAACATGATATTATGAAGATTGAAAAAAGCATTAAGAACAAATAGCACACAAACTTTTGATATAATGTCGTCAGGGAAATAGCGTTTAGAGAATATATATATTTCATTTAAGGTTCCCATGTACAGTACGATATACGTTTTCTATAAACAACTTGCATACGTTTTCTTTTTCTCTCAGCTGACACTATTTACGTTAAGATTTCGTGCAGATAGATAGAATAATGTTTAGAACCAAGGAATATTAATAATACTATAATCTTGAAAATTAGATAAACCCCAAATAGGGTGAGTAAATAAATGTTTTATGAGTAAGATATTGGGCCTGAATAAGCATCAGCTGATACGGAGGCAAACAAACAAAAAAACAAACATTTATTTCCATTTTTGTATATGTTGATTAAGCACCAGAGAGAACTGCACTTGATACACAAGGTTCCAGTACCCTTTGTTTCATTTATCCCTATTGAAGAGTGATAGAGAGATGCTTCTCCCAAAGAGGTAATAGCTCTTCTCCCAAAATTTTTTCAACAATAAAGTACCTTTTCCCCTGGAATACGAGCTGAAGAAACTTTTCCAGAAAAATGTCTTCAACAAAGATTATTTTGTACTTGGTGTGCCACACTGTTGCCTCACCAACATCTGAAATATCCAAGGATTACTTCACTACCACTTAGTTTTTATCAAACATTGGAAAGGCACCAAGGTATAGCAAGTACAGAGCAATCTTTGCTGAAGAAACTTTCCTGAAAAAAGATGTTTGGACACCTCTGTTAGTGGAACTTCCTGATCTTCATCTTTGGCGGAAGAATCTCTCTATCACTCTCTTCAGTGAGGATATCTGGAACAATGGATCCTGGAACCTTGTGTAATAAGTAATCTTCTCTAATGCTTCTTAACAACCTCTTAAAACATAAAGTATGCAATATTAATCCATTTTGATACAGTAATGGATGGATTCGGTTTTACGCCATGAATTCCCTATTCTACTAAGGGCTAGGACGGTTGCCTTCGTATGAAGGACTTGTTTTGGCAGATGTAATCGTTACCCTGAGTGTATGCCCTTACTAACCTCATTCCGTGACGGGGCGCGAACCCTCGACCTGCCGCCTCAGAGTCGCAGACGCTACTGTTTTGCCACGGAGACTACCATATTAATACAGTAATAATAATGTAATATTACAGTACAGAACAGTAATGCATACATAATACATTAGTAGATAATTGGTAGGATTTTGTTTGTATCTATTAATGTTCATAACTCGGTTGTTTGTAAATAGGGGAGCTTCTTCACTTGCTAGATATATTCTTTGATTCATAGAACTTTACTTCATTGGGTGCCATTGCACTCCGGCTCCAGCATGACAGTGCTGCTTCCGCAGATTTGCATATTTGAGTGTTTTTTATTTCTCTGCCTGTTCCCTAAAGATTCCCACAAAATATAATGTGATTTTGACCAAATTCATTTAAATTAAGAGCTTTCACTGTCTAATGTTGTTACTTTTGAGATTGAGAATTTAACTGGGGGGATCGGTGATTTGCTATAGGCCTACTTGGTTATTCAGCCATGGCCTGGAGATCACTGGGTCTGTGTGATTGGAGAGGGAGCTTGGGCCCAGGATATATGTCAGGTATATAGTCGAGCTCTTTGCCATCACTGTCCCATGCCTCTGCTTTTTATTAGGGATACTTAACCTTTACCATTTCCCAGTGATGTAAAGAAATTTGGATAAAGCAAAATCCCTATCATGTTTTCTGTTCTTATGAAATGCTGGTAATGAGAACTATTGCTCCTCTCCTTAAAAAGTTATATTTTCTTGTTGTAATGTATCTATTTTCAGTAGTTCCACAAAATATTACACACCAAGAACCATCACAGCAAACACTCAGACAAACCATGACCAAGGCCATCAATGTTATACCAGCTGCCAGTATGTCAAAGTTTGGGATGGTGAGTTTCTTTTTTGTATTTATGTCTTGTGGATAGGGACCTTGGTAGCTCAGTTGATAGGGGGCTCGATGTGGGAAATTGTGCCCCTGCATTCAAACCCGCTGTGGGGCATAAAGAAGGGCATCCAGCCTTAATCTCCCGACTCCAGCTTGATTTTATCCGTCGCTATTCAAATGGGGACTAAATGTGCTGCATGAAATTTTCCATTGTTGAAGTAGGAGTGGGGAGGATTCTCCTAACCACTACCCTGGAATTTTCTTGCTGTCAAGTTATTATAAGAATTATTATTTGGCAGGGATGGTGAAGTCCTGCTTCGCTCCCCCTCCATCAATTCCTCCTACTCGATACCGCTTTTGGCATATTGAGTATACCCAGCCTGATGATTTGCTGAACTTTTTCTCTATCTTCCCATGGGATGACTACAGCTTTCGAACCCACAACCCTGATTAGGTAGCCCTAAAAGTTGCAGTGATCATAACCTTGGGAATGGAGGCATATATCCTCTCCTCTGTGAAAACTTTTTCTCCCCCTAATCCTTAGTTTGACTCTGCCTGTTCCATGGCTATTCAGGCATTCTGGTTGTACTATGCCTATATTTCTAATTTAATTCACTCTGCTTATATTATCCCTAGGAATCATTGCACTGCTCAGTCGAATGTCTAATTCTTCCTTTTTAAGAAGGAAAGTTGATGACCTTAACTCCTCTCCTACTAATAAATATTGCTGGTCCTTAGCTAAAAACCTCTCTAAAAACATTTGTAATTCTAGCTTTCCCCTCTCATTCATCATGATGGCTCTATAGTTTGCGTTCCCAATGACAAAGCCACTCTCTTTGACTCTGTTCTGCCAACTCTTCCGTAAGCAATTCCAGCACCCCTGTTCCTCTTACTTTACCCCTCTCTAACCCTATGCCCTCCATAATTCATTCTTCACGCAAAATCCATAAGGTTCTTTGCTTTCTAAAGATGAACAAGGCACCTGAACTCGATGGTATCAGAGCAAGGTTCCTAGAGGAGTTTGCAGTTGAACTGGCTCCTGTGCTTTACCGTCTTTTTTGCCTCATTTTCTCAAGCAATATCTATCCTTTATCTTGGAAGCACTCTAGTTTAGCCTTTCCTAAGAAGAGTGACCACTCTGTTCCTGCTAACTATTGACCAATTGCCCTAACTTCTGCTATTGCTAAAGACATTCAAAACTGCTCAGTTTTCGCTTGTTGAAATATCTTGAATCTAACTCTCTTATCTCCGATCACCAGTACATCTTTGGCAAGAAGAGGACCACTGGTGACCTCCTGTCCTATATCACTCATGTATGGTCATCTTTTCTGAAGAACTATGGGCAATTCTTTGTTGCCGTTTTTGATATCTCTAAGGCCTTTGATGGAGTTTGACACAAGGCTCTGTTGGCCAAACTTCATGCTTATGTCTTTACCCCTTCTCTCTTTTCTGATTTCCAGCTTTCTCTTTGACTGTTTTATATCTATAGTTGTTGAGTGTGCAACATCTAGCTCATTCCCAGTTACCAGTGGTGTTCCACAGGGCTCTGTTGTTTCATCTACACTGTTCCTTCTCTTTGTCAACGATCTTCTCCAGTCCCCATCCTCCTCTCTTCTCCGTGCCTTTTCTGACGATTCTACCCTTCATTTTTCCTCTGCCTTCTCTATGCAACCTTTATCTGCCACTCGTAATCAGTTTTATATAACTTTTTCTTCAACTCTCAACTCTGATTTACAGAGAGTATGTGAGTAGGGCACCCCAAATTCAGTTAAATTTAATACTTCCAAGACAATATTTATGGCGCTCTCATTATCTTCATCCCCTCCTGATAGCCTTATTGTCTTCAGAAATAGTTAAATTTACCCTCTTAATTCTGTTAACATATTAGGAATCCAGATAACCTCTAGTTTGTTATGGAAGAGTCACTTAATCCAAATATCTAAATCTGTATCTCAATAAATGGGGGTACTGTTTCGTTTTCATCTTTATTTTTCCTCTCTTCAGTTACATGAAATCTATATAGGTCTTATCTGCCCTGCTTAGAATACTGCTCGCACATCTGAGGTGCTTCTTCTTACTTATCTTCTTAATAGGGTTGAATCTAAGAGACCATACTCATCAGTGACCTTCCTCTTACTTCTAATCTTGATGTTGGAGAATTGCATCCCTCCCCTGCTGCTGAAGCCGTGTAACACTCGCCAAGATGCCTCGTCTCACAGATACTGTGTAGAGATTTGTAGCTCTCACATTGGCCAGTGCAGTGACTGCTTCTTCCTATCCACTTCCATTTTCTTATTTTCCTTCAAAAAGTGGATCTATCATCATCTCAGGGCCTAATCCTGCCTTATCTGTAGATATTCATTACTTCAACTGTTCTTTCAACCTGTCCTATTTCTGTGATGTGTCATTCTCTTATATATGCCTTGTCCTTTTAACTGCTACTTTTTCCTCATCTTAATGTTTTCTTCATGCTCAGGACTGTTGAGGGCAATTTTCTTGCCTGTACCAGTGTCACACTTATGTAAAAACAACTAATTCAGTATTTGTTATCCTAATCTCTTATACTACTTTTCAGACAAACCCAGTGAAAGAAGTTAGTGTAAGTGACACACAAGATAGAGTTGATTCATCAATATTGGAAGCACGCCTTCGTTTATCTAATACCACGTAAGTTGACCAGGGAAACTGTGCCCCCAGTTTGTTTGCAGTTTTTGTCCCTTTGTTTATCCCCATTCGAAAGGGAGTGGACACAAATGGTTGGAGCTAAATAATCGGAGCTAGATGGGACATGGGTATGTCGCTTCTCATATCAAGCGTTCTAACCACTGACCTACTGCGACTACTGGAAACTTTTATTCCCTGTAAAGTCTGTAATAGAAATATTTTATTAATCCCCATATGCTGGCTAGTACAGTGGTAACGCGCTGGCTTCGCATTCACGAGGTCGAAAGATCGGTCCCCGTCCAAGACCGAGAGTTTAAGCTGTTTACTGGCAGGAACTGCTGTGGGTGGACATCACAGTGGGGGGTTGGGGCTTGTCCTGGCTGACGAATACCCATTGTAAAATGGAAATAAAGTTTATAAAGTTTATAAGAATATAAGATTTAGTCTTTGGATAAGTTAGTAAATAATTGTTTTGAATTTGAGTAATTACTGTGTGAAAGTTCAAGATCAGATTATTTTCTTATTTTTTATGGAATACAGATTCAAGAAATTCATGTAAATTTGATAATGTATGAAGCTATCTTTGGTGGTATTGATGAAAGAATACCTTCCATGTATTTTCTACATGTCATAACAGCCAGCAAAATGAGATAGGGTAACCCCATGCCTCCTGAATTTTTTCCTTGCCAAAAAACAGCTGCTAAGAGGCTAGAATGTGGAGTAATAATGCTCTACTTCCCCTTTTTCTCAGTTTTATCCACAATTCTGACTTCAGTTGTATGTAGTTCCACAGTAAAAGCAATAAAGATAACATATTGAAAAGATTAAATGCAGGTACTGCAGCAGCACAGTGGTTAGTCCTCAACTCGGGTAGTGACAGACCCGCTTTCAAGCCCAGCATGGGGCATTAGGCAGGGCATCTAGCCTTATTCCCGTGTCAATCTGCCTGTGTGCACCCCCATTAGAATTGGGATTAATAGTGACACATTAAATGGCAGACAACAACACTGAGAAGACTAATTGTAATACGTGCTTTCTATTTGTGCTATATCATTCAGTATTTTGTGTTATACCCCCACTGAGTGAAGTTTCCATTCCTATTTTTATTCTAGGGGCTATAATGATGGAAAATCTTTGAGCATACAACAATCCATAGGTAGTTCTGATGCTTCTAGAAATTCTCTGGGCACAGGACCTGCAAGTGTTTTTGGACCTTGTGGCAACTTTAATAAAGATGGCCACAAAGGTAGCAATTTAAACTCTCCTGGTCCATTAGCACCGCCATATCCTTCTCCTTCATATCAACAAACTGTGAGGTTTAGGACCGTGCCTAAGAGTAGGCATTGTCAGGGGCAGTCACAAATGCAAACGCAAATATCTGCTGTTAGTAACCTACAGCTTTTGGGATCACAGATGGTCCCAGGGACGAAGTCACAACCGGTTCAGTCCTACTGTCCAATTCGTCCTCGGTATCATGATAATCTGTCTCATTCAACACCAAATGAACTGGAACAGCCTCAGCAACAGAGCCAACCCCAACAACAACATAATAAACTGCCAGCTGATATACCCCTTTTCCAGCAGCAATCTCAACAACATCCGTTACATCCGCAATCCCAAATGCCACATCAGCACCCTCAGGTATTACAATTACCGCAAATTCAGGCTCATCCTCATATGGCAGGAAGTTATTTACAGCAGCAAGTAGCTGTCAATTCACTGTCTCAGGAAAAACAGCAACAAGAACAGCAGTGCCAGCAGCTTTATTTCATAACTAGCAATAATAATTTAATTCAAAACTCAAATTTACCATCTGTAAATCAGCAACAATCATCTGTTGTTTTCCTTCCAAAGTCAGGTTAGTATTTTTTAATTTTTCAAATTTTGCTACATAGACACCTAGTGGTTGATGACAATCATGAAATGAATAAATTTGCTTTGCGATCATTTTAATTATACTAATCTGTCTAAATACAAAAGCCATACTATCAAGTTTAATGGGGTGACTTGAGTCAAAGCAAATAGGGAGGAAATTCCCAGTCCCCTTGCTCTGCCCTGTTTAATCAATTTTATAGTATGCAAGGGAAGACAGAGAAGGTATTCTTTTCCCCTATCAGGAGGATATAATGCTGACACTTGAAATTATTCTGATACTCTAAAACTGATGCCATCTGGGCATCATAAATAACAAATGCAATTGCCTGTTCTTAGCATCTTTTGCAGCCATAAAAGACGGTAAATTCCGATTCTAGGGATGCCCATTTAGAACACTAAATATGCAGCATGCAGTATTGACCATTTTCTTTTCATGATATAAGTTACTTTTTCCTAAAAATAGAACAGTTTGTCCTGTTCATTTTCTATGCACAGTATCGTAATACAAAAACTTTAGT
Source organism: Halocaridina rubra (assembly GCA_037179515.1). Lineage (NCBI taxonomy): Eukaryota > Metazoa > Arthropoda > Malacostraca > Decapoda > Atyidae > Halocaridina > Halocaridina rubra. Next base: position 349,784 of record JAXCGZ010013212.1, read on the forward strand.
CCCCCTTATAGGAGGGAGGGTGGCTGATTCTAAGGAAAACAACATGAAGTTTTGGGAGGAAAATATAAAGGAAAAGGTTCCTACTCCCTTAACTCTGCCCCATATAGTCAACTTTTAAGACATGCAATAGTAATAGATTTGTTTACTGGATAGTGATCTCAAAGTGGATAAAACTATTACAGCAAAGGTGTTTTAAACATTTCCTGTGATTTTGGATATACCAAGAAATAGCTATAGTCATAAGTTGTAGTTGCAAATTATATTGATAATCATACAACAAAGTTTATGAGATGTTAAAATGGAGTTATATGCTTTTGCAGTATACCTAATCAATTACAAAAACTTAGAAACAAGATTTGCTATTTTCATGCAACAAACACGTTTTTTGTGCATAGTGTTAGAGCCATTAATTTATATGCTCAACGCAGTATGCTGTACTAGGTATATTAATAATTTTATCAAATATCTTCCAAATAATCGATTTATATGAGTATCTAGCTGTACATGTGCTAGACTATAGTATGCATGCATTTCTATATTCAATTTAATTAAATAAGTTTATCTTCTGGTATTGATATTTTGTTAGTGTAATTAGTCATTCTTTCCTCTCTTACCTCTTTCATGTATAGTACTATTTATATATTACCAACATATTAGCAACACTATCATTTGTATATTGCAAACCTGGAATTTTAAAATGTTCTTCATTTTTAGATAATCAGCAGATGGTAATCTTCAATCCTGTTTCAAGCTCTGTTGGCCCCACAGACGCTTCCTCACTTAGCAGCAGTGTTGTCACTACTGCTGGAAATGTAACTTTCACAACTACGACTGCAAATATAGGTGCCAAAACCAATCTGGCAGGAAGTAGTAGAGGCCAATCAAGTTTGTCTAAAAGTATGGTTAGCAACTGCTATCCTGTCCCAAATTCGAAACAGAAGGAGTGTTTGCTAGAGGAACCACAGCTTATACCTTCTTCTCAATCTACTTCACGTGTCTCAGTGAGCTATCCTGTACAGCCATCACATAGTAAAACTTTGATACCTACGACACATTTAATGGTGCCTTCACAACCATCTGTCAATCCGGTCAAAACCCAGGTGAAGGCTAGAACCTCAAATATGGGGCAATCTGCAGTGCTTCAGTCTGTATCCCATATGTCTCAAGATGCCTCAAGAAGTCCTGCCCTAGCTATGTTGATAAGTAATGAAGAAACAGTACCTTCACCAGAGCCTGAAGTAAGTAAAATTTTGTGCTTTGTATTAGAATTTCATTTCTTGTATATAAGTACTGGGATACAGGACATTTACAAGTAGTTTCTTTAAACTGTGAGCAGATTTATTTTACAAAACATTGAAATGATTTGTATTAGCATTCATTGGTAGCCTAGGATGGGATATATTTGTTCCTTAATGAATATTGTAAGAAATTTATCAGATTTGTACTATTTACCTCTCATTATAATGAGATAGAAGGGGACCACAGTAGTGCAGTTGTTAAAATATTCAAGTCGGGATTTGACAGACCTCCTATTGAGCCCACCATGGGGTGCTAGGAAGGTCATCCAACATAAATTCCCCAGCCACGTTCTGTCTGCGTCCACCTTCATAATGGGGACTAGTAGTGACACATAAAACAAGGATTATCACAGCACCACTTTCCCTCATTTAGATGTTCTTTTTTCCTCCTCTACCTTTATGTCGCTTACTATGTTTACAACACTCCTCTTGGATACCTTGTGTATGTAAGGGATACTATATTATATACTTAGGATAAAATTAGATTTATGAATTAGGAGTAGTAAAAGATCAACTACTACAAAGAATGATGGAATAGTTAAAACCTTAATAACATGTGTGGTGGAACATTCTCTCTCTCTATTATTACTATTATTTTTATTATTATCCAATAAATACTTAGTAGACTATTGATTCTAAACTCTAGTTCATTCATGTTGAAATGACGGTTTACTGATAAGAAGTCACCTGACTTTTCTCTCTCTCTCTTTCTCTCTCTTATATCCTACATATTTATTATTATTATTATTATTACTATTATTATAGCAATAATACTGTAATGAATAGTAATAGCATAATAATTACAGCACAGCATTGCACTGTACACTGAAAAAGCGCATAGTTAAACTGGAAAAAATGCAAAGACATGCTACGAAGCTGGTTCCAGAAATTCGCAATCTCAATTATGAGGAGAGGCTGAGGGAATTAGACTTACCATTACTCGAAGCTAGAAGAATGAGGGGGAATATGGCGACGGCTTTTAAATTCGTTCTTGGTTTTAACAGAGTGGATAGGGATTGATATTTTGATATGGCTGGCACTAGAACTAGAGGTCATAGTTTGAAGTTTTGTAAGGAAACTTCTTTGCAGGATGTAAGGAAGTACTTTTTTGGTGTAAGAGTAGTTGGTGATTGGAATTCGCTAAGCGAGGAGGTAGTTAATGCTAACTCGGTTCATAATTTTAAGGACAAATATGATAAGTATCATTGAGTATGAAAATGGAACTGAGCAGGAGATGGGGAGTTACGAGCATGGGGGTCTTTCCCATAAGAAAAATTAGGTAATTTTACACGCATATATCTTATGTGTGCACTTGTATATTATTACTATTATCATTAGTGTTTTTATAGTTATTATCATCATTCACTTAGTTGGATGTATTATAAATATTATGATTGATGTTGTTATTATTATTATTTTTTTTGTATTACTGTTGTTGTTGTTATTGTGAAACACTGAAGTGATTCCAATGCAAAGAACTTTTCATTTACACGTATTATTATTATTATTATTATTATTATTATTGTTATTAGTATCATTGTTATTATCATTGTTATTATTATTATTATTATTATTATTATTATTACCATTATTATTATTATTATCATCAGCACCACCACACCCACCCTACCCTCTCCACCACCACAACTTTTTATATGTTTGTATCTCTGGATGTTTGTAAGTCGAGGAGTGTCTGCATATAAACACATATTGGATGACAGAAATATTGGTCAGTATTACTTCTATGGCCATAGTATCGTTAGTACAGAAAGTTCCTGTGACTTAGCACTAATAGGGTTAAGATGATGATAATGTTTACATCACGAGATGAAATACAGTCTGGTGAATAACATATGCTTTACAGTCATCGTAGGCTGTCTTGAATGGTCTGTCTTTGCCTTAAAAGGAGGAGAATCGCAGAATGATGATGCAAATGATTGTTTACATCACGAGATGGAATACAGTCTGGTGAATAACATATGCTTTACAGAGTCATGGTAGGCTGTTTTGAATGGTCTGTCTTTGCCTTAAAAGGAGGAGAATCGCAGAATGATGATGCAAATTATTGTTTACATCACGAGATGAATAACATATACTTTACAGTGTCATGGTAGGCTGTTTTGAATGGTCTGTCTTTGCCTTAAAAGGAGGAGAATCGCATGATGATGCAAATGATTGTTTACATCACAAGATGAAATACAGTCTGGTGAATAACATATGCTTTACAGAGTCGTGGTAGGCTGTTTTGAATGGTCTGTCTTTGCCCTAAAAGGAGGAGAATCGCAGAATGATGATGCATATGATTGGCAAATACCAGTTTTTAAAATTTGTTTTTATGCACTTTTCTTGTAGAAATCCTGCTTCCTATGTGGAGCTCCGTATTCATTTGTGTGCTGCAACAACATTCTTTACTGTAGCCAAAAATGCAAGGTAAGAGTTTCAGATAGTAACTTAGATTTAGTGATTTTCATAGTTGAGCATATTTTAGCAAATTTTTTTCCTCTATAGTGTGACATTGACTTGTGTTATCTACAAAAGCTGTAATCTCTCTAATAAGGGATAGCTGAGTCAAAGTATGAAATTAGGCTGTGTGAGAGTAAAATATATACGAGGGGATTCCCAATCACCTTAGCTTTGCCCATTTACTCACCTTTTATGACGTACAGGGAAACACAGAGGAGATATTCTTGGCCCTCCCTCAGTGGTGACTTGTGTAAGAGAATTTATACAATAATTGCTCTTATTATACTGTCATTACTTAACCCTGGTAGTGGGGACCAAGATAGCATAGTGGTAGAATGCTTGACTCAGGAGTGGTAGACCTGTGATTGAGCCCACCATGGGAAGTTAGGAAGGGCATCCAATTTCAATTACCATTATGAGGCCTAGTAGTAACAATAAAAAGAGGACATAACTCTGGTAGTATGTTCCAATGAATTCCACATAATTATCTCTGTCCGTAAGAGGTGACTAAAAGGGACAATATTTTAGTGGATAAGATGAATGTCATACATGTAATCCATTGAAATCTGTTTCATACATTTATAGACAATGGCCACAATCCCCCTTGTAAGGGATGGCTGAATCAAAGCACACATTTACCAGAAGTTAATATTCCTTGATCAATCCTCTTGCCTTCTTGGAAATAAAAGGGAACCGCAATCCCCTCCTACCATCATGCTTGTGTCATCCACAGAGCAAGTGGGCAAGGTTCCTCTGCCATGAGGCCCAACAGCCTTTGTTAAAGAATTGATTAAAATTTGTATGCATTTTTTTTTTTTTGCTATAAAACAGCCAAGAAATCAGATGAGGATGCCCTGGGTATGAAAGGGCAATATGTGGCACCTTTTAGAAATACCTGGCTGCCTATATATATAAAAGCCATAATTGCACTTGTAAGGGGGTGCTGAATCAGTGCAAAAACCTTGACTCTTTGTGGGAAGAAAATATGTATTTAGGGATTCCCATTTCCTTTTTTTCCTCCCCATAATCGACTTTGAGGAAAGGCAGTGGAACTTTGATTACATTCAAAAACTTAATGTTAGTAATTATCTTTCTTTTTTCTTGTTAATGTAATCACCCTGTCGGCTTTAATGAGAATAGATGTCGGTATGAAAGAAATAATATTGTTGCTTTTATTGTTTTTGTTATTTTTTTTTTATTTTGCCATTGTAATATTTGAGAAAATTCTGTAACTTAATATTTCCATGTATGTTTGCTTTCTAATGCCTAAAGTGTATGATGTTTTAAGCCCTCTGTGAGTTAGAATGTTATGTTTAATTAAATGCAAGATATCTTGGCTACCAATTCTTAGTAACATCATAATGTACTTTAGGCCAGCTTTAAGGTAGTCCCATAAAACTTTTAAAAGTCGGTTTTCATAAATGTTCTATTTTTTTTTTTTTCAGGAAAAGGACTGGAGCAGGCATCAGTGTGAATGCATAAATAAAAGGTAGAAGGGTCAGCTTGCAATATTTAAAAACAACAATAGATCTCATTAAGAAACTTGTATAGCTAGCAGAAGTGTTGTTTATAGAATATTTAATGCTGAAAGATATTGAATTGAGTGACTTTTACTTTGCCTTTTGAGATTTTAATATGCTTAATGTACATCGTAAAGCTTCTGGGTCAAGACCCCGTGCTCAAAAGGACTCCATTGTGCTTACTTTACCTGCATTAATGGATGAGAGCTTAGAACTTTTGGGTCGAGACTCAGTGCTTAAAGGGACTCTATGAAGCTTACTTTGCTAGCTCAGAGGACTTCCATGAAACTTATTTGGCCTGTATTGATAGATGACAGAGTAGAGTCTGGGTCATGATGCAAAGCTCAGAAGCATTCCATGGAGCTTAGTTGTCCTGCATTAATCGATGACAGTGTTGAGATACACAGAGCTCAGAGGAATTCCATGGAGCTGACTTGGCCTGCACTATTAGATGACCAGAGCTGGCTTAGAACCATTACCATAAATACTCTTTTTGTGGGAGGGGCTTTTAGTGTTCTTTTAAAAGAAGTGTTGCTGTTGTCTTTCGAGAAAACAGTCAGAGATAATCAGCAAAGTGTGATGAGGAAGGAAGATGATATGTAATGTTGAAGAAATCCTATTTTTAATCCATTTTCAATCTACACGAGTTTTATAAATTGTATTTTTTCATCTTGAGCTTAAATACAATAAGGTAAGCACCAAAATTCATACATATACAATACCCGCAATCCCCTTTGTAAGGGGATGGTCAAGTCAAAGCACACATTCATCAGAAGCCACACGTACATTGAACACTCCTCTTTGGTGATAGAGGATCTCCACTATTCCACTTAACCACCTAGCTTGGCTCATCCACAGAGTAAGTGGGCAAGGATTATATGTTGCGAGGCTTGACAGCTGTAGCAGGAGAAAATAAAACAGAATAGACCAGACAGGGAAAACCCACAAAATAAGGAAATCTCCCTAAATGTCAGACAAGATGTAGATCCCAAGAATAAGAATAACCCCTGTGGAGAGCCGCAGGCAAGCAGGTTCAAGAACCTTAACCCTAAGACCAATGCAAGTGAGAGAGAGAGAAATCAATCATATGTGACCAGTACACCTCCATACCCAACCTTCTTTATGGGAGCAGCTGGAAAGATTGACTGGAGAGACAAATGAGCAGTGACCAAGTATACAAGTGTGTGCACCTTATAATGTGTTATAATTAGTCCCCATGAATGGGGGTGGAATTAGACATGTTGGAGTGGGAGGATAAGACTGGATGCTCCTTTTAATGTCTCATGATGGGCTCAAACCTCGGTTAGTCCCTCCCGACTCAAACGTGCTACCACTGAGCTACCGTGACCTCTAGTGACTAAGGATTAATGTGAAACCCCTTATTTGGGTATTTAATTACATTTTCATTACTTCAATAGTATCTTTTAACTTGCTGGGCAAGTATTCACTATGTACGGCCTTTTAAACTCTTAGGTATTCAGTTTTTGCATGAAACTACTTTTCACTGACTATTATTATGTTATAACTGTGAAGAATGATTACTTCAGTGGTTTTTAGTTTAATATCTTCTTCGTAACTCTTTCTTGAAACTTTAAAAATTTGCTGTTGAAATGTGTCGATGAATCAAGTGCATCCAGGTTACATATTGCAAAGATTTCTTCTCATTTGCCCAGTACTGGTAATATCATTTTGTACCCATTAGTAGTAGAATCCTTGACACAAGAGGTGACATTCAAACACTGAAGCTCGCAGAAGTGCATCCAGCCTTAATTTCCAAACTTCACTCCATCTGTGTCCACTCCCAAATTGGGACTATTTGAGATGCATAAAATAAAAAAAAAATGTTCTTTAGAAGGTGTTGTATGCTGTGTGTTCATATCATTTAAGACTGAAAATCGGAAAATTGTGGTGATGAATGCTTTCATTTCTGTAAGTGTCGGGAGGGCTGGTCACTCGTAGTAACATTTATTTTAGAATTCAAATTTAAACTTAAATGGTTAGCTTACTTACTGATGTTCATCATGGAGACTGCATTTTGTAACTTGGGTCAGTGAATGCTGTAATGTAATTCTGCAGTAGTTTGTGTGTAGTAGGTAAAATATAACTATTAAAGCAGTTTTAGTATAATAGTTCATTAAACTGCTACAGAAAAATAATGTGGCATTACAGCCTCACTGCTCGCAAATACCGCTTTCGCTCATTCTTCAATGGTGTCTCTATCACATGATTTGAGTTCAGATTGTGAAATTATCAAAAAAGAATTATAGCTCATCACCATCCCTCGTTATCAATGGAGACAATGGTACCAATTGGTTTGTGTACTCTACTCGGGAGTTGACGGACCAGGTATCGAGCCCACTTTGGGGCATTAGGGAGGGCATCCTGCCTTAATTCCACAGCCACACTCTCGTGTCCACCCCCATAATGGGGATTAATAGTGACAAAATCACACACCGTCCCTCCTTCTCTATAAAAAGTGAAAATTTTCTCATCTCACCTCATATTAGAAACAATCATGCATTTTGTTTTAATGTATATCACTTCTCCAGTATACTCCATGTAAGAGTTTGAATCCAAACCCACCACACTCACACCAAAAAAAAAAAAAAGTGTATCAGAGTTGTTTTGACATTGTATGTTTATTTTTATTAACCCTGCTAAGTTCTCTGTAGAATAGGCCAGTAATAACAAGTACTTCACATTGAGGAAAGAGTTGATGAATGCGAGTGGGTAGAGAGAAAGACTAAATAGAAATTACAGAAGTAGCTGACTAAGGAAGAAGTGCAGAGTAAAAAGGTGAAAAATTAGTTTTGATAAATGAGCTAAACTTGTTTCCAAGAATATATACTTTTTATCGCAGTCCAACAGTTTAGCCACAACCATACCAAAAGCAATGCATCAAGAAGACTTCAGCCTACCTTCCCTCCTCATTCCGTCCCTTTTTGTGGCTCTTCAATCTCTTTTAGTTACTTCATTACTTACTTAAGTACACAAGAAATCGAAGTAGCAGAATTGTTTTACATCCTAGAAAAATTTCTGTGATATATAGATCATTATTATCTAAAAAGAAGTTTTGCTGTCATCTCTCTTGTGGAAAACCCGAGCAGGGCGGTGGGGGGAGGAATTGCCTCAGCCTTTTATCCTCAAGAAGATAAGAGGAGTGATTGAGGTATATAAGCTTCTAGTGAATTGTGTGCTTTGACTAGGCCACTCCCTAACAAGAGATTTTGCAGCCATTGTATAAGTATACTGTATATATAGATCAGGCTTGAAGAAACATGCATACATACATATACAATGACCTTAGTCCGTCTGTAAGAGCTGTGACCGAATCAAAACACACATTCAGCAGAAACATATATGCCTCAATCACTCCTCTTAGTTATATGGGGATAAAAGGCTTTCACAATTCCCCCCAACCACCACCACCCTGCTTGAGTGTCCTGCCAGTAGGTTCGATAACCGCAGCCAGGGCAAATGAGGAAAATATAAGACTTTGCTGTAGAAGACGTGTAATCATCAACTTTCTCTTTCTCACTTTATACTACCTTTATACAAATACAATGGCAGCAAACCTCCTCGTAAGGGTGGTGGCCTTGTTAGAGCACACATTCAACAAAAACTTATATACCTGTTGTATATGAACGTCCTATAAATCTTACAACCTTTAATTCTATCTCGACTTTCTTAATGCCTTTTTTTAATCATCTTTGTAGTTTTGTTCTCTGGGAACATGATATACTTTATAGCAAGAATCTCAAAACTGTCTATTTGCATAAATGCTTAAGTGAGGACGACACAGATATCTTTTTGAAAAGACCATTACAGATGGTCTCAATGTATTGTCAGCATATCCATACATTAGTAGGGAAGCTGTAACTTAGCTTTTCCATTCTGCATTATAGATTTTCAAGGATTTTTTTTCATGAGTGTGACACTGGGACAGGCAAGAAAATGGCCCTCGTTCATAAAGGCCCAGGTACGAAGGAAACATTAAGACAAAGAAAAAGTTAAATGTTAAGGACTCAATAGGAAAAGGACAGGCTGAAAGAATAGTTGAAGTTCTGAGGACCTAGAGATGACGATAGATCTGTGATTCGAAGGAAGATATGTTATAAGAATTAGGAAAGACAACAGGAGGAAGAGAGTTCCAGAGTCTGGAGCTGGATGGTAAAGAGCTTGTGAAATGAGGCAGCTTGGCGAGTGTTATGCAACCTCAGTAGTGTGGGAGGGATACAACTTGCCAACTCATCAGAGCAGCAATAGAAAATAGAAAGGGATGATCCTTACGGCAAAGAGAAATAAAAGAGAAGGGTCATTAATGAGTCTGACTGCCTTAGATTCAACCCTCTCAAGGAGATAAGTATATGAAGGAGCACCCCAGATCTGCGAGCATTGTATATGTATAAGACCTTTATAGCTTTTAAGTAACTGTAAAGAGGAAAAGAAATGACAAAAACGAAACAGAACCCCCAAATTTTTGAATGCAGATTAATAAATTTGGATTATGTGGTTCTTTCAAGACAGGTTAGAGGCTATCTGGATTCCTAATATGTTAATAGAATTTAGAGGCTAAATTTCTTTAGTTTCAAAGACAATAGGGCTATCGGAAGAGGAAGGTAAAGAGATAGCTAGAAACTGTATCTTTAGAGGCATTAAATTTGACTAAATTTTGGGTGCCCCACTGAGATACACTGCAAATCGGACTTGAGAGTAGAAGAAAGAGTGACTCGAGACTGATTACGAGTAGCCAATGAATGTTGTCAAGAAAGGGCAGAGGAAAAATGAAGGGTAGATTTGTCGGTAAATGCATGAAGAAGAGAGGAGGATGGGGACTGATGAAGAGAAGGAACAGAGTTGGTGAAAGCACAGAGCCCTATGGAATACCATTGGAAACAGGGAATGGGCTAGATGTTACGCAGTCAATAACACAGATATAAAACGATCAGAAAGAAAACTGGAAATCAAAGGACAGAGAGAAAGGGTAAAGCCATAAGCAGGGAGTTGACCTCCAGAGCCTATATACATGAGTAAGATAGGACAGGAGGTCATCAGTGGATATTGCTTTGTGGAAGCCGTACTGGTGATCGGAGATAAGCGAGTTGAGTTGAAGATGTTCTAAGAAGTGAGAATTGAGCAGAGATTTGAAAAGTTTAGCGATTATGTAGCTCATTGTTTCCAGTAAAAAAAAAAGTTATTGTCTCAAGTACGAAAAGAGTTATGATGAACTAATATGTTTTAGAGAATCCTACAAGTTTCATATTAAAGGACCAATTTAACCTTAGTGTATGTAACAAACTAAAGAAGCTTCAGGATAATAAACAAATATCTTTTATTTGCTGATGTATATAATTTTTTTTTTTTTGTTATTCTTGGTAAAATAATTTTTTTTAGATGTATGTTGATGGACAATAGCAGATATTATGTGCAGACTTGTATTCTTCTGTACCTTAGAATTATTTTGTGTTTTAGGGAAGTTTCCTCTAGTGTTAATTACACAAGAGCAAGTCCACTATGGGGTGCAAAGAAGGGGATCCAGCCTTAATACCCAGCTCCTAATTGTCTGTGTCCACACATATAATGAAGATTCATTATTATTTTTAAGTTTTGTGTCACTATAAATCCCCATTATGGAGGCTGACACTGACAAATTGGAAAGGGGGAATGAGGGCTGGATGCACTTCCTCAAGCCCTGCGGTGGCTTGATTGGGGTTAATAGTGACACATAAAAGAGCAAACAAACTGTATATATATATATATATATATATATATATATATATATATATATATATATATATATATATATATATATATATATATATATATATATATATATATATATATATATATATATAAAAAAAAGAAAAAAAATTATTACACATCAATGCTTGTTTAAGTTGAAGATGGTTTTTCAAGTGAAGCTTGAGTAACTGTCTGTGACTGTGTTGGTTACACGTGTACAAGGATATGGTGGCTGTAGTAGCACAGGGGTTAGGTGGTTAGAGCTCTCCACTTGGGAAGTGACAAACCCTTGTTTGAGCCCACTGTGGGGTGTTAGGAAGGGCATCCAGCTGTAATTCCCCAACTCCAATATGTCTGTGTCCATCCCCACTCAAATGGGGGTTACTGTAATTGTGATTACCTAATTGTGTTTACGGGAAAGAGCCCAAAGCTCGTATCTTCCCGTCTCCTGATCGGTTCCATTTTGTACTTAGTGATACTTATCATACCTGTCCTTAAAACTATTGACTGAGATAGCATTAACTACCTCCTCGCTTAGCGAATTCCAATTATGCATGACCACTATTACCCACTGGATAAGCTATAACCAATTTTGGGCAAATAGTGAATAACACCTATATTATTATTATTACACTGCAGTTTACATACACAGTATGTATACACATTATACATATGCAATAGATAGACAGTAATAAAACATGCATAGGAAAGAGACTAGCCAGTTAATAACATATTTTATTAAAAGTTTCAGCCAATCACTGCATACATTGCTGTAAATTCTAACTAGAAAATTTCTTATCCTTTCCCAGTGATATTATAAATGCATATCTACCAATATTACAACACAGACAAAACTCCTCTTTCATTGATTTTCTAGAATGCTTAACTTTGCAATGTAGCATTAATATATGCCTTTTGAATTCATGACCATGTACAGTATGATATCAATATATTGAATATTTATCGTACATATTTAGCCAATCTAAGATATTCCACTCACAAAACAGCTTGGGTATATAAAATAATTGAGAATGTAATGTAGCATATTTCCAGCTCAGCAAGTCTATCCCATTTTACTCAATTCCTGGGGCAATGGTAGCGAAGTGGTAGTGTGCAAGTCAGGATGCGACTAACATTGTGTGATGCCAACACAAAGTGATAAGGAAGGGCATCCAGCCGTCATCCCTAGCTCTAACATATCTGTGTTCACCCCCATTTGGATGGGGAATAAATGCGTCACAAAAATCGGAAACTAACTTTTACACACTACAGATTTTGTTTTTGAACCAATTTTTTTTTTTTTAATAGATTATGCTCCACTTAAGATTCACTATATGCCATCCGCTTGCACCCCCTAGGATGAAACCTATGAGTTGCTATTTGCCATTTTGTGTGTCAATATGGTTCCCAATTTGAATAGGGGTGGACACAGGCTGGAGCTGGGGAATCAAGACTGGATGCCCTTACTAACACCCTGCCATGGGCTCGAACACAGGTTTATCACTTCCCAAGCTCTCGCTAAAACATTAAACTTTATTTCCATTACAATACAATGCGTATTCGTCAGCCGGGGCAAGCCCCAACCCCCCACTGTGTTGCCCAACCACAGCAGTACCTGCCAGTAAACAGCTTAAACTCTCGGTCTTGGACGGGAACTGATCTTTCGACCTCGTGAATGCGAAGCCAGCGCATTACCACTACTAGCCAGCAGGCTAAGCGCTGAACTACAATGATATCCAGCATCTGAAAATCTTGGTAATTCTCTAATTTTGAATTCATTATTTTCTTCACAATATGTTCTACAGGAGCTACTATAATGGCCACAACCATAAAGAAAGACTGGAGCTTCATTCTAATCTTCGTTTCAAGAAAGTAGTCTCAAGTGGGGTACAATGCACATTACCATAAAGTTGATGTTAACAAACACCATCAAAGCTGCATTGTAAAACTACAGCCTACCTGTACATATGTACCATACTGACATATCTAAAGATATAATACAGTCTTCATATACATCCGTGGTTCCCAGCATGGGGCGCACGCCCCACAGGGGGCAATTTAAATTTTAAGGGGGGGGCAAGTCAAGAATGTCATATTGACTGAATTTTTTTCTAGTGAGTCTGTGAGTGTGCTAGTTAATACGTATGGTGCATACATAAAAATATGTGTGTGTATGTATGTACATGTGTAATTGGTCCACAAGGTACTTTCTCTCTCCCTATGCTCACATGTCTCGGTTTAATAATAAGAATTATATGTCAAAGGGGGGCATCAGGATTTTAGACTTGCTTAGGTGGGGCATGGCCAAAAAAAGGTTGGGAACCGCTGATCTACATGAAAACTTATCATTTAGACCCCTTAAACACAAGATTTTTGAAACTAAAATTCGTTTACTTGAAATCTCATCATTTTAGACATTCCTTAAACAAAATGTTTTTTGAAAGTAAAATGAAATATAATTAAGTGGATAAAACTTGCAAGTATTTGCAATTAATCCAATCATGCTATGATGTATGAAGACTGCATTTGTAGGATATATGAAAAACCTTTTTTGCCATAGACTATAAATAAAATAATATGAATATTAATGAGTATAGAAAGTCAATGGAGAACCATCATTTAAAAGACTACCAGGAGCTTTCACATGTATGTGCTCATCCTGCTGCAACCTTTAGACACATTCAAGTCCAGCAACAGGTTGTCCAGTACAGAAAAGCATTTTACCCAAAAATGCTTCTCTCATTATAATATAATAATAATGACACTAAATGGAAATAATGATCTCGTTAGTTTTGCACTTTTAAGTTTATCTCACTTTACACACTGACAGGTATCTGTAATGACAAAAATAATGAGGTCACATTCAGTCACTTAACAATCTCTTTCACTAATTACACTGACAACTGTATTTGTAATATTAGGCATCTGTATGAGAAACTTTTAAGTTCCTTTCCGCCACTTCTCGGCATGAGTGTACTCCGTCATTGGCTTTCCACCAATACCACAAGTGCCAATCCCTACTCTTCCGTTGGCTGCATCTGGTGTGGCGAAAATGGATTTCTTGGTGACACCTTTTAGCTTCTTTGTCTATTAAAGCAGAACAGGTAATATAAATAAATAAATAAATAAATAAATATATATATATATATATATATATATATATATATATATATATATATATATATATATATATATATATATATATATATATATATATATATATATATATATATGGAAGGAAATTGAAAGAAATTTTTAGATCCTTAACACTTTTAAGTTTATAACTTATCTTCAGAGGAATTTGAGTTGTACAAACGAATTAGATGATATATATATACATACAGAAACGAGGAGAAAAAAAGGAATTAGCAACCCATCATCGGAATATATAGGCAGTACGGACATATGTTATATTAGTTTATTGGGGTGCAAATACCAAGTACAGTACATAAGGTGCGGTCAATAGTAGGAGGATGGGCTCACATTACTTTCCTGAGAATAATGTTTACAATGGAATAGACATGCTTAATTTAATAATAATAATGAAAATAATAGTAATAATAATTAATAATAAGAATAACAAATAATAATAAAAATTATAATAACAAGAAATATAATAAGTATAGAAGTAATACTAACTAAAAATATAAAATTAACAACAGTACAACAATAAGACAAATTAATGATGAACAGTAATCAAGAAAAATAAAAAAATAATAATATTAGAAATACTAACATTTATATTAATATAAATATATTAATTATGAAATGACAAAAAAATAAATAAAGGTGAAATAATAGTGATACTAAAAGAGAAGGAAATAAAAAAAAAAAATCAACTATAGATATAAAGAAATTAATAAAAAAGAACTTATGTTATTTCCAAAATTAAAGTTTTCAAACTTGTATAAAGCATACTTGATAATATGGGACCAATTACAAATAAACCATGATTTAAGTTAATATTTTGGTGCTCAGTTAAGTTAATTATTGCAGATTCCAAGACGTTTCTAGTAATAATATCATTACTTCTCACTAAGACAGAGGTATTGTTCCAGTCAATATGGTGATTGTAATCAGCATAATGCTTGAATAAAGCACTGGAAGACTGACAATTTTGAACGTTATATTTATGTTAATTGACACAAAATTCTAATGATTTGCTAGTCTGGCCAACATAATACTTACCACAATGTTTACAAGAAATATTACAAATAATATTAGAAGTGGAAACAGGACTAATATTATTTATAATATTCCTTGTAAAGATTGTGGTAAGTATTATGTTGGCCAGACTAGCAAATAATTCGAAATTCATGTCGATCAACATAAATATAATGTTTGAAACTGTCAGTATAACAGTGCTTGTTCAAGCATTATGCTGATTGCAAGCACCATATTTAATGGAACAATGCCTCTATCTACGTAAGAAGTAATGATATTATTACAAAAAATATCTTGGAATCTGCAATAATTAAATTAACTGAGCACCAAAATATTAACTTAGGTCATGGTTTATTTGTAATTGTTCCCATATTATCAAGTATGCTTTATTCAAGTTTGAAAAACGTAATTTTGGAAATAACACAAGTTCTATTTTGTTAATTTCTTATTATTCATAATTGATTTATTAATTTTTAAATTTTTGTTATTATTTTCTCTCTTTTAGTATCACTATTATTTCACCTTTATTTTTTTTTGTTATTTCATATTCAATATATTTATAATAATATTATTGTTAGAATTTCTTATATTATCATTTTGTCTTTCTAATTTTTCTCGATTACTGTTTATATAATTTTGTTTTCTTATTGTTGTACTGTTGTTAATTTTATTTTTTTGGTTAGTATTACTTCTATAGTTATTATATTTAATATTATTATAATTTTTATTATTATTACAAGTTATTATTATTACTATTTTCATTATTATTATTATTTATATTATAAGTAAATCAAGCATGTCCATTCCATTGTAAACATTTTCTCAGCAAAGTAATGAGAGCCAATCCTCCTCCTATAGACCGTGCCTTATTTACTTGGTATTTACACCACAATAACATATGTCGATACTGCCTTTACACTAAATTGCCGATGATGGGTTGCTAATTCCCTTTTTTCTCCTGGTTTCTGTATGAATATATATCGCCTCATTTGTTTGCACAACTCAGATTCCTCTGAAAATAAACAATAAACTTGAAAGTGTGAAGGATCTAAAAATTTTCTCTCAATTTCCTTCCATAGCCATTTAAATATTCAGAATATTCACATGCTTCCCGTGAAATAGAATATATATATATATATATATATATATATATATATATATATATATATATATATATATATATATATATATATATATATATATATATATATATATATATATATATATATATATCTTGTTCACTTTTTCGCGTGTTCATAATCAGCGAAATTGGAATAACACCTCTACAAAATAATATTAAAAATATACGAAATTCGCAAATAATGCCCATGCAAAAAAATTTGAAAAACATTTTAATTTTAGTAAATAATTGACCGCTTCAGAGGCACTTTTCTGCCATGCTCCTCCTCTTCTACCGCTTAATTCGATCGCATATCATGAAGATAATGGAAAAAAAGCATTAAGAACAAACAGCAAACATACTTTCGATATAATATTGTCAGGATAATAGCGTGCGTAGGTGCATCAGCTGATACAGAAGCGGAAAAACGTATGCGAAAAGAGATTTGTTCTCCCGCATCCTCCTCCTCTTCTACCCCTTAATGTGATCGGATATTATGAGGAGAATGGAAAAAAGCATTAAGAACAAAGAGCAAACAAACTTGCGATATAATATCGTCAGGGAAATAGCGTGCGAGGGTGCATCAGCTGATACGGAGGAGGCAAAATGTTTGCAGAAGGAGGTTCGTTCTCCCGCATACTCCTTCACTTCTACCGCTTAATGGGATCGAACATTATGAAGAGAATGGAAAAAAAAGCATTAAGAACATACAGCAAACAAACTTGAAATATAATATCATTACGGATATAGCGTGCGAGGGTGCATCAGCCGATACGGAGGCGGCAAAATGTTTGCAGATAGAGGTTCGTTCTCTCGCATCCTCCTCCTCTTTTACCACTTAACGCGATCGGATATTATGAAGAGAATGGAAAAAAAGAATTAAGAACAAACAGCACAAACTTGCGATATAATACCATCAGGGAAATAGCGTGCAAGGGTGCATCAGCTGATACGGAGGCGGCAAAACGTTTGCAGATAGAGATTCGATCTCCCGCATCCTCCTCCTCTTCTACTGCTTAATGCGATCGGATATTATGAAGAGAATGGAAAAAAAGCATTAAGAAAAAACAGCAAACAAACTTGCGATATAATATCGACAGGGAAAAAGCGTGCTAGAGCAAAAACATGTGCAGATAGAGGTTCGTTCTCCCACATCCTCGTGCTCACCGCCACCATGCATGTCCCAGTGTATACCTGTTGCCCACCGCATAATAGAGTGCATTAATTTGTTTTCTGTACAGTAAATCTGTATATCTTTTATACTGTACACTATTTGCATGTTAATATAAATAACTACAGGTCTTTCTGCTTTGTTATGTACTTATAAAATATGTTTTACTTATCTTATATCTTTGGTATAATGTGTCTATGTGCGGCAGTGGGGGAGGGTGCAACTCGCCAACCCATCAGAGCAGCGATAGAAAAGAGAAAGGAATGATACCTTACAGCGAAGAGAGAGAGCATCTAGATTAGAAGTAAGAGAAGGATCATTAATGAGACTGAATGCCTTAGATTCAACTCTATCAAGGAGATAACTATAAGAAGAAGCACCTCAGAAGTGTGAGCAGTATTTTAAGCCGGGACAAATAAGACCTCTATAGATTTTAAGTAACTGTAAAGAGGAAAAGTAATGACGGAACAAAACAAACCCCTCAATTTTTTGGATGCAGATTTAGAAATTTGCATTATGTGAGTCATCCAAGACAAGTTACATGCTATATGAATTCTTAATATGTTGATAGAATTGAGGGTAAATTTCGTTAGTTTCGAAGGCAATAGGGTTATCAGGAGGAGAAGAAGCTAAAGATTGCCAGACTGTGCTTGGAGGCATTAAATTTAATATTTTAGGTGCCCCTCTCAGATACCCTCTTCAAATCGGAGTTGAGAGTAGAAGAGTTATACGAGACTGATTACAAGTAGCAGATGAAGGTTGTGAAGGAAAGGCAGAGGAAAAATGAAGGGTGGAATCGTCAGCAAAGGCACGAAGAAGAGACAAAGATAGGGATTATAGATCTTTGATGAAGAGAAGGAACACAGTAGGTGAAAGAACAGAGCCCTGTGGAACACCACGGGTAACAGAGAAAGCGTTAAATATTGCACTATCAACAACTTCAGGTATAAAACAGTCAGAAAGAAAACTGGAAATCAGAGAACAGAGGGAAGGGGTAAAGCCATAGGCAGGGAATTTGGCCAACAGAGCCTTGTGCCAGACTCTATCAAAAGCCTTAGAGATATCAAGGGCGACAACAAAGGATTCCCCATAGTTCCTCAGAGAAGATGACAAGACATGAGTAAGATAGGGCGGGATTCGGAGATGAGTGAGTTAGATTCAAGGAGTTTCAAGAGGTGAGCATTGAACAAAGTTTTGAAAACTTTAGCAATAGAAGAGGTTAATGCAATAGGTCGGTAGTTTGAAGGAACAGAGCGGTCACCCTTCTTAGAAACAGGCTGAACTAGAGCAGAGCGAGTTAAATCGGAAGGTGAGGCTTGGTAAGACCAGTGTGCCAAATTCCTGGCCTGGATAGCCATGGAGCAGGCACAGTTAAACCAAGGTTTAGGGGGAAAGAAATATTTTGTAGAAGAGGGGATGTACAGGCTAGAGTGAGAGATTTGAAATGGGTCAGTGGAAGCATGGATAAACAGCTGGGTTTCAGATAGGAGGAGGAGGTTAGAGAGGAAAGTACCCAAGTGCTGTTCCACAGATGAAATATTAGAGTTCAGCCCACGAATGTTAGAATAGTGAAGAGTGAAAGAAGCGCCTTGACTTAGTAATTATAAGTCCTAGGTTCGAGTCCCGGTTGGAGTAAAAAGTGATTAATGTTTTCACATATGTAATGTGCTTATTTGGTTATTGTGTGACCCGAATAAGATTGGGAATTGAATTAAATGCGAAAATGAAGCCATGAGTGAGGTTGGGGAATCTGTAATATGAACATAGTGGCTTTCAGATAGAATGCGTTCATTTTTAAGTATAGCAGATATAAGCTATAAGGTTGGATTCCTTTTAACCTTCTGTGGTGTGTAATTGGTAGCGCCTTGACTTAGTAATTATAAGTCCTAGGTTCGAGTCCCGGTCGGGGTAAAAAATGATTCATATTAGTATGATTGTGCAATTACCTAAATACTTATTGAAACTCACTGTTCAATTCATCATGTATGCATGTGATTACGTACTTGTATTTATAGGAAAGAGCCTTCTGCTCATAACACACAACTCCTGGTTACATTCTTTTTGATTCACTAAAGCTTACCCTTCCATAAACCTATGAATGGTTTAAAAATGTGATGCGTAATTTTTTTTTACAAAACATATATAAGAAAAACATTTTTTGAATTAAAAAATCAGTAATAAATACAATATCATTACAACATACCCCTTTGACTTTTGTAGAAAATGCCAACCATTTAGCCTTTTCAGCTTCATGTGCTTCTTCAATTAGTTTTTGTCTGTCATGTTTCTTTTGTTTACGCTTTCTTGCCTGCTGCCGCTGAGCTTCTACAAGTTTTCTTCTGTAAGAAAAATACATACTCATGTCTTACTATATATTAACTTCGTCTAAGCTAACATCATTACTAATACTTGCACTGATAAAGGAGATGTGATTTTGACAAGAGAACTGTTGTTAACCTTCCACTCAATAATGATAATTAAAATAATAATAATAATAATAATAACAACAATAATGATAATAAAAATAGCAGAACTTACTTATTTTTATCAGAATCTGATGATACGTTAGGGGCTTGCTGTCCTCGTCTTTCTCCAGGAATCCTTTCCTTCAACAGTGAGAGTTTTGTGACATCAGAATTTCCATAACCTTCAAAACTTATCGCTACAAGACCATCATCTGTGATGGCATCAATAACAGCATCATACCTATAAAAGATCTAATTAGTAATATTTCGCAACAAATGCTAACCACAAATTGTGTCAAAATTAGTCCCTACTTGAATGGGAGTGGATGTAGACATGTTGGAGGCGGGAGATTAAGGCTGGATTAAAAATATACTCATTACAATACTTGGAAAGAAGGAAATTATTCAACATCATGACATTCATTACCAAAGACAGGAAAGGTGGCTAAAATTGTAAAAGAAACAGCAGTGGAGCTTCATCATACCCTCCCAACCCTTCTATCTGCTGTTCCGTGGCAGAAGATGGGGCTGCAAGCCCTTGTTTTAAGTAATAAAACAACGTAGCAGCACCGCTTTATGTGCCAAATATGGAGAGAAACAGTGACATAAATAACATAGTGTTTATTTTTTTATTAAATTCGAGATTTTATTAGTATATTCAACTGTTTTTTTCAGCTAAAAGGATAATAAGAAGCTGACTGGTCAAACAGCATTAGCTCCTGATTCTAACAAGGAATAGGATATATATATATATAAGGATTATTTTTCCAAATATGGCTGTACATTTGACATTGCCTTTGTAATATACTGGTGCTTAAGTCTTGAAATTAATTCTGAGGAATCTAAAAATATGAGTTGATATAATTTTAAGTACAAAATATGTGTTTCAGCTTCAATTCTGACCAGTCAGTTCAGTAGATATGTTGTATTAAGCATTAATTACCACTGAGAATCTTCTGACCACATGGCAAGACACTCATCTCCAACTTTCCAAGCTTTGATGGTTGGAG
>JAXCGZ010013213.1:0-62500 GCA_037179515.1 Halocaridina rubra
AACTCCTTTAAATAAATCACAAAGACTATATGTTTAAAACTATTCTCTCTCTTTCAGATATGTTCACTGATGCGATGTCAAGTTCATAATCATACTTATTATTTGCATCCACATACTTATATCTGCAGATTAAAAGGTTAACTCTTCCATAAGTGCTTGCAAGTTGTCTCGAGTTTCATACTTATTTTAAAAATTCACCATCGAGCATTATACCAAGTCTCTCTCTCATATAAGAACTCCAAATACAATCACAATTGGATGTGAATCAAAATGCTTCTCACTAACAGCAAATATGAAGTTGAAATCATTCATCCGTTTACTTAAAAATTATATTTTGCTACTCAATTCAATACATTCAGAAATGCATTATGTATATCTTCACAAGTTCTTACTTTTTGAAAATAGGAAGTGTCCTCAATAGTGGCAAAAAGAATGTACAAGAATCTGTTACAGTACTATTTTTGTATTTTAAAGCAAAAGTAGTATGAAAAAGACAACTCAAGCACAAAATTCATCTTTAATCCTCTATCCATGTGGTTGACATTGTCTATTTGTTAAAATGCAATGATATGAGAGGAGATTCAAAACCTACGTCAGGTGGACGGTCATTGTGAATAACTTTCTTAATGATGAATTCTAAAATTACATCATCCACTATGTCGGCTCTCCACTGTCCATTTGATAAATTTAAGATCTCTGTTTTTTCTATGATGGCTGATTCAAGCTTTTCTCTCCTGTATAAGCAATTACCTTATATAGCAATGCTGACTCATGCTAGTGATAAGCTATTTGAATACCTGCCCATATAGGAAAAAAATAACTGAATCAGCCATCACAGAAAAAACCCAAACCTTAAATTTATCAAATGGATAGTGGATCTGCCATAGTGATGAAATGCATCTTAAAATTCTTCATCAAGATGATTACTTATAATAATCGTCCACCAGACCCAGAGACCTGAAGCTCTTCCCATCGCGGATCCTCCTAGGAATCATTGCTAGCAGCAACCCTTCCCCATATATTCCTTCACTATGTATCTGTAAATACTGACTTCCATTATATGTGCCTGAAGAGGACTGTAGTTCGGTTGTAATACATAGCACATCTGCATTTTACTTTGTTATATTTACAGGCCTCTTTGCTTTACATTGTGCTCCTCCATTCGAGTCAAAAGCAAAATCATGAAAAGTCTATGTAAAATAGAATGCAAAGCCGATGCATAGATGTTATACATTATATTCAATTTTTATGACTACCAACAATAATTGAACATGAATGTTTGTACGGTTTACTGACCCTAATTTACACCATCAACTTTTTAATGAGTGAACATAGTTTGAACAACATACAATGACAAAATGTGACAATAATTTGTGATGACACAATGTTCATTTTTTCCCCTTTCATACTTTCGACCAAACTTCTCAAAAAATAAAGAAATTTGGGTTATCCTTCAAAAACAACATATTCGATGAACATGAATGCTGTGTCCTACAAGAACAATAATGAGTATGGCAACCATACTTTCAAGTTTTTAGATCATAGGTATTACAGAAAGACCAAATTTGCACACTACCTCAAGGAAAATCGGAAGAGAGGTTACAAACAGTCATCTGCCATTTGTAAGTAGTGACAGAATATGGTTTTCTCGTCTTAATCCAGCATATTTCACTCGGTATAAACTAAGCAAGGCTGAATATATACTCTTTTTTTTTTCTTTCTTTGCTATTTTACCCATTCATCAAAATTGGAGCTCAATCTTGCATTTCTTCAGGCAACTCATGTGGATTTAATATGCCAGGTACGCTCATCTGAACGCGACGTTTCTCTTCCTGAGCTTGTCTCAGAGTTGCCTCTCTTTCTTCCAAGTAGAGATCACTGTCATCGTCTCCTGATACTTCCTGCAAATGGTAAAAATAGTTATGTAAGTAAAAAAATAAAGTCAAATTAAGAGTTAAATACTAACATGAAAGTCTCGAAGTGAGAATTCCACCCTTATACTGCTTTCCTGTTAAAAACAGTGACTGAAGGGAGGAATTGGCTATTCCTACATTATTTGCACTGATAACCAAAAATAACTGACAAAAAAGAAACGAGTTGAGAGGTCTGCTAAAATACAAGCTTGAGGTTAAATAAGTTACCCGATACATATTAGTTCTGTGAAAGAAAGTATATTCAGACATCCGCACATTCTTCTATTTTGATGAAAAGTCACCAAAACAGAATTCTTATGTGAAAATGAATGATTATCAATATAAATTATTCATGAGTCAATCAGTTAATGTGTCCCACAAGTAAACAAACATTTATTTCCTCTGCACAAAATTCCTTACTCACAGTAAAACATATCCATCACAAAGTGAAAAGGACAATGCCACTACATAAGACTATTTCTAAAATGAAGCCATAAGTTTCTCCAGTTTACGCCCTTGTCCTTTCATGGAGGTTCGGTGTCATTCACATACATCACATCAGAGAGACGTTATATAACACTAGCCCCTATTTGTTCTCTAGTTTCAATACCTTTCAATCTCCAGAATACCAGGACCTCTCCAGCTCAAGGTTTCCTATACCCTGTTCCACCCCCTAAGACAGAATATCACTTTGTGCAAATTATTTCAATCTCTAGCATGACTCTCCACCACCAAGATGCCACAGCCTCTCTTAGCCAGAGCATCTCACATCCACCTCACCATCTCCTATCTGTTCTAGCAAAATCTGCAAGGTTTCTTCCCGATTCTTTCCTTATTAATCCTTTCTAGTTTTTCAAAAGGTCTTTGTCTGTATTACTCTCCCATATATTCCCTTCTGTTTCCATATTCTATTGAACTCTTACTCATCACAAGGAATCATCCAAGCTCAAAATTTTGAGAAACACTTCATCTTCAGGACTTCAATTCTCTCGTCTTTTGAATGCCAACACTCATGTTAATGCTATATTTCAGGGGCATTTATTTCTCATGCAATCCAAGGTTCCTCAGCATAAACATACAGTATATCCATTTTATGACGACTCTCACACTGGCTTTCTTTTAACAAGTACCTTAGTTCACATTCCCTGCTGAAGCCAGCAAGGTAGCCACACACATATACTCAAAAGGAGGGGGGGGGGGAGAAAAGAACAAAGATCTTTGCTCTCCTCTCCATGTTAATTGATTCTAATTGCCAAGCAGAAGAAACTCAAATAATTCTCTTCCATACTTACCCTAATCTGTACTAAGAAATCTCGTAAGTGCTCTTTAAATGCTGGTATATCTTGATTGAGGTCATTCATACCCTGGACTGTAATCTTGATTTGATTTTCTGTTAGATGTGGGAAAGCTGCTTTTAGCAGATTGGCCACAAAACCCTGAACAAATGCGACATTATTCGTACTGGGTGAATTAGGATTACTCTGATCAAGGCTGATTGTGATTCTGTTCTGCTCCACCAGAGTAAACATATATGCCAGAATCGAGGCATGCATGGTTAAACCTGCAAGTATAAAAATGGAAGTACAGTACATGGATTAATTTTCCTAATGCAAATAGCAGTAATTCAGCATTATGAAAGATGGAAAGACAAATCTGTAGATATCAGAACAAATATCAGAATTCTATTAATCTTTTATTTATCATCTGGTTATGAACAAACTACCCAATAAACTTACCAGCTGTATGAGACGAATCAGTTACAACTGAAAATATATGCTGGAGAATATCGGTATAGTAAGTTTGATAAAAACTACTAGCGGCCTGTTCGTGACTGGATATATTCTGTAACAGCTGATATAAGATCTGAAGGCCAGTATCTGCAACGTTTCTCATAGTGTGCTTGAAGGCCCAAATGATAGAATCAAGCACAAGTTTAAATTGAGCAGGTGGAATACTCAACAATGCAGTAAAGCAATGGGTGTTAACAGCCTGAAATAAAGAAAAAGCATGTAAAATATATATATTATATATATAATATATATATATATATATATATATATATATATATATATATATATATATATATATAACCAAGCAAGCACATTATATATGTGAAAACATGAATCATTTTTTTTACCCCGACCGGGACTCGAACCTAGGACTTATGATTACTAAGTCAAGGCGCTACCACTACACCACAGAAGGTTAAAAGGAATCCAACCTTATAGCTTATATCTGCTATATACAAATTCCCCAACCTCACTCGTGGCTTCATTTTAGCATTTAATTCAATTCCCAATCTCATTCGGGTCATACAATAACCAAGTAAGCACATTATATATGTGAAAACATGAATCATTTTTTTTTTACCCCGACCGGGACTCGAACCTAGGACTTATGATTACTAAGTCAAGGCGCTACCACTACACCACAGAAGGTTAAAAGGAATCCAACCTTATAGCTTATATCTGCTATACTTAGGAATGAACGCATTCTAACTGAATGCCACTATGTTCATATTACAGATTCCCCAACCTCACTCGTGGCTTCATTTTAGCATTTAATTCAATTCCCAATCTCATTTGGGTCATACAAATGATTCATGTTTTCACATATATAACGTGCTTGCTTGGTTATTGTATGACTCGAATGAGATTGGGAATTGAATTAAATGCTAAAATGAAGTCATGAGTGAGGTTGGGGAATCTGTAATATGAACATAATGGCATTCAGTTAGAATGCGTTCATTCCTAAGTATAGCAGATATAAGCTATAAGGTTGGATTCCTTTTAACCTTCTGTGGTGTAGTGGTAGCGCCTTGACTTAGTAATCATAAGTCCTAGGTTCAAGTCCCGGTCGGGGTAAAAAAAATGATTCATGTTTTCACATATATAATGGGCTTGCTTGGTTATTGTATGACCCGAATGAGATTGGGAATTGAATTAAATGCTAAACTGAAGCCACGAGTGAGGTTGGGGAATCTGTAATATGAACATAGTGGCATTCAGTTAGAATGCGTTCATTCCTAAGTATAGCAGATATAAGCTATAAGGTTGGATTCCTTTTAACCTTCTGTGGTGTAGTGGTAGCGCCTTGACTTAGTAATCGTAAGTCCTAGGTTCGAGTCTCGGTCGGGGTAAAAAAAAAATGATTCATGTTTTCACATATATAATGTGCTTGCTTGGTTACTGTATGACCCGAATGAGATTGGGAATTGAATTAAATGCTAAAATGAAGCCACGAGTGAGGTTGGGGAATCTGTAATATGAACATAGTGGCATTCAGTTAGAATGCGTTCATTCCTAAGTATAGCAGATATAAGCTATAAGGTTGGATTCCTTTTAACCTTCTGTGGTGTAGTGGTAGCGCCTTGACTTAGTAATCATAAGTCCTAGGTTCGAGTGCCGGTCGGGGTAAAAAAAAAAAATTATTCATATATATATATATATATATATATATATATATATATATATATATATATATATATATATATATATATATATATATATATATATATATTAGTGATCCCCCCCATACCACGGTAGTTCGGTTCCGGGACCCGGCGCGAACCAGGAAAACCGCGGAGTAGGATCAGCCTATATGTACATAGATATTTTAATATATTTTTACGATTACACTGTATAAACCCCCCCTGTACTGTTAAAAAAACACCCTTTACATTATAAATAACAGCAAGCAACGTAATTTTTTATGAAAGTGATAGGAAAACTTACCGTGAATGAGGTGATGATGACTTGACATGCATAGGTACAGTATTTTACAATAATTTTTACGTTTACGTAAAATAGCGGCCGACATCCACAAACTTTTTTCCTTCTTTCAACATATCTAAGAGTTTCACTTTATCTACAATGGTTAACATTTTCCTTTGCCGCTTAGGCTCACTACAAGAAGCCTTAGAAGATGAAGGATGCTTGGGAGGCATTGCAAAAGTTAAAATATGCGAGTAAAAATCACAAGCAAAACATATTAATAATAATAAGCACAACGTGCATGGCGCACACGAGTGAGGCGAGACAATGGAAAATGGTGGAAGCCTTTGTCCGAAACGCTGATAGCGGTATCGTATTTTACATGTTGCAATACTATTAGTATTTATGTTTTTTACTATTTTTTACTGTTTTATTGTTCTTAAGCTAAGAAATACGTTTTTTTATCAATAAAATCATGAAACTACTGGATAAATACATATGCTAGCTCACGTAGCTGCGACCCCAATACATTGTACGCTATCGAACACAAGCAAAACGTTTAATAAGCGCAACGTGAACAGCGCACACGTGAGTTAGACTGAACGAGTCTTCGTCTGAAACACTGATAGCGGTATAGTATTGTACATGTTGCAATACTGTTAGTATTTATGTTTTTTACGGTTTTATTATTCTTAGGCTAAATACGTTTTTTTATTAATAAAATCATGAAACTACTGGAAATATAAATATATATGCAAGCTCACGTAGCTGCGACCCCAATACATTGTACGCTATCGAACACTATTTCGCATGATGCAATAATGCGAGTTATACTGTACGTACGTATATCATTCAGTTATTAGTACAATGTATATTAATTTAAAATTCATCTACTTATTTGATGATTGTACAAAATCTATTGTGCTTATTCATTGTAATTTGGACCAAATATTCCTTTTGTAAAGATTATACTGTACTTTCAAGAGGTGGTCAATAAACGTATCTATCTATCTATCTATCTAAATTTGTTTTTTACTATTTTTTACTGCTTTATTATTCGTAGGCTGGGAAGTAATTTTTTTTATCAATTAGATAATGAAATATGTTTTTTTTTTAATAAAAAAATGTAAATACTGAGAATTTTTTTTTTAATATTTAAATATTTTTGCATAAACCCATAAAATAAAATAATAATAATAAAAACGCGATACAGTGAGAATGCGAACCAAGAAATGCGAATAACTGGGGGAACACTGTGTGTATATATATATATATATATATATATATATATATATATATATATATATATATATATATATATATATATATATATATATATATATATATATATATATATATATATATATATATATATATATATATATATATATATATATATATATATATATATATATATATATATATATATATATATATATATATATATATATATATATATATATATATATATATATATATATATATATATATATATATATATATATATATATATTACATTACACAAAAGGCATAATCTCATTTACAGCTTGTGGACAAGTCAAATCAAAACCTTGACACTTTGCAGGTGGATAATACATAATGAGGAGGAATTCACTATACCCTCGCACCACCAGTTTTTGTTAAGATATATGACACGTAGGGGTTGAAGGAAGAATATGCAATGCAGAGTAAGAGATAAAAGGGAATCAACTAAAAGAGGGACAGGCTCTTCAGCTCCTCATTTAGATTGAACCCATCCAGAGTAAGAAAGATAGGATTAACTATAGGAGGCAGAGCTCACTCAACTTCTCAGAATGACCTCACCCAACTAAAAGAAATAAAGACATTGTAGAGTAAGAGAAAATGAACTATGGGAGGTGGGGCCCAATCAGCTTCTTGCTAGGATTGAACTTACCAAGGCAGCGCCTTGACTTAGTAATCATAATTCCTAGGTTCAAGTACCGGTCGGGGTAAAAAATTATTCATGTTTTCACATATGTTATGTGCTTATTTGGTTATTGTTGGACCCGAATGAGATTGGGAGTTGAATTAAATGCGAAAATGAAGCCACGAGTGAGGTTGGGGAATCTGTAATATCAACATAGTGGCATTCAGATAGAATGCATTCATTCCTAAGTATAGCAGATATAAGCTATAAGGTTGGATTCCTTTTAACCTTCTGTGGTGTAGTTGGTAGCGACTTGACTTAGTAATTATAAGTCCTAGGTTCAAGTCCCTGTCGGGGTAAAAAATTAGTCATGTTTTCACATATGTAATGTGCTTATTTGGTTATTGTTGGACCCGAATGAGATTGGGAGTTGAATTAAATGCAAAAATGAAGCCACCAGCGAGGTTGGGGAATATG
Organism: Halocaridina rubra; assembly: GCA_037179515.1. NCBI lineage: Eukaryota > Metazoa > Arthropoda > Malacostraca > Decapoda > Atyidae > Halocaridina > Halocaridina rubra. The sequence goes on from JAXCGZ010013213.1 coordinate 7,992, forward strand.
TAATATGAACATAGTGGCATTCAGATAGAATGCATTCATTCCTAAGTATAGCAGATATAAGCTATAAGGTTGGATTTCTTTTAACCTTCTGTGGTGTAGTTGGTAGTGCCTTGACATATATATATATATATATATATATATATATATATATATATATATATATATATATATATATATATATATATATATATATATATATATATATATATATATATATATATATATATATATATATATATATATATATATATATATATATATATATATATATATATATATATATATATATATATATATATATATATATATATATATATATATATATATATATATATATATATATATATATATATATATATATATATATATATATATATATATATATATATATATATATATATATATATATATATATATATATATATATATATATATATATATATATATATATATATATATATATATATATATATATATATATATATATATATATATATATATATATATATATATATATATATATATATATATATATATATATATATATATATATATATATATATATATATATATATATATATATAGGTTTAAAACTTACCTGTAATAACAAGAAGAAATTGGTTCTGTGTTCAGGGAATTCCTCAAAGTCCTTATTGATCATGGACAATGTACATTCAAATACAGCATCAAATATTTTTGGAACTTGCGCAGTGATGTGAGACTCTAGTTTATTTACAATAGTAGCCATGGTTGATAAAACTTCTGGTTCTCTTGCCGAAGGAACTCCAGTTCTCTGCAAGTGCAATGCAATAAAGTATTCAGTTTAAGTTTTATATTCTAGAAGTGATTCTCAAAAATGCAATCCCAATATTCAACCCTCCAGCATTGACAAACAAACAAGCTAATATGCATTTCTATGGGTACTTGACAAGTTATGAATCCGAAAAAAACAGTATGTTGCATAGCACCAAGGGATACTGCCATGGCATACTTAAGGTTGACAATGACCTGTTAATTGATTTTTTAATATACACATTTTTTCTGTGGGGAAAAAGTCATTTAACAAAACATAAAATTACCTAAACCACATTCATAAGCAAAAATAAAACTTTTAAACCAATATGACACACATGCTCTGACCACATAACATACAAATTGGGCGTGCACACTAAATGAGAACATAAAACTCGCAGAAAAACAATATAGTACCAAAAAATAATATGATCATATTACAGAAAATTCTTATATTGGAGCACACCCACTCAGTAACAGCGCAATCATAGATAAAAAAAAAAAACTCTCATTACAGTTACTAAATCTATGCATAAAATGTATTTTTCCCTTAGTTATTGTAAGCAAATGCTGTACAAGACACAATTTGTTATTGGTGTCGATAGAGGCGATACTGCATTTATCATCCATGCTAAAGCACAAAAATCTAGAATGGTAAGTTTGGAAACAAAACTTTTGGAAAACACCAAATTCACAACCTCTATTTAGGTACCTTGAATAAAAACGTGCCCTGATAAGAGATTTTTTTCATAATTACCAGAGGAAAATTAAAAAAAACGATGACAACACTTTCTATGACTGTTAGCATACAGAATACAGTAGTTCTAATTCTAAAGTTTATAATACAATGATTATTCTTTATTGAAAGGATGACTCCAAAACAGGGTAAATATATAGTAAATATTTTTTTAAGACAGTATGTCTATGAAACTCATGTAGAAAGTAAAGGCTAAAAGGCTTGTTTAAAGGATATACAAGGTTAACTTGTTAAGTTGCACTACAACAGGGCTCCGGTGAAAAAATTTTGTTTAGATGGTACTTTATTGGAATGTAATTTTAGAGCTCAGAAACTTGCAGAAATTGTTTTTATTGATATGAATAACACATCCTTGACTTGAAGTATCAGCCAGTGGAATATGACATTTATTCATAAAGGCATATTCAGTAATTCAAAGTACAACTCTTACATATATTCTTAAAAATTTTATAAATCCATCTAATAGTGTTAGACACTTCCTACAAGTCAACATCATCTATGTAGTTTGCAAAGTAACATACTTATTCGAACAAATCTACACAAGATAAAAGTTTTGAATTTTCTATAGTTAATATATGTTACAATGAACTGCTTTAGAAACTAAAGATCTGTCTGCTGATCTCAGAAAAGAATATGTTTTCCTCCTAAACTCTTTTTTCTCATTAAAATTAAGACTACTGCTCTATCAGAATGCATTATAAATATTATTCTATAGAAACCATTTCTATTTGGTCTATAAACAAACTTTGTGGAAAAAATAAAAGAAATAATTAAAAAACCCGCAAACTTATATATTCTGTCAATGCTACCCACAGATCATATACAAATTCACTGCTTTAGATGATTGGAAAATTCCTAAATTACCTTGCAGGCCAATTTTACAACATTTTTATCCAATAGGCATCCAAATATGGAACAAACTAAAAATCTGATAAGATTGGGTGGATACAATGTTCATGTGTACATAAAGTTAATCAATTACCACTATTGCCATGCACACAAGTTTCATGTTGGCAACCCACACTTCAACATGAGGTATTACAATTGGAAACTCGATACTGATACTTTTATCTCAAATTGTAGATGTCAACAATATTGTATTCAATTATCACTATTGTAAAATTTCATCTGATGATTCCAAACTCCTATATCTTGAAAAGCAAAATATGCTAACAAAAACTGCTTGTCACGCTAATTACAAGTACTGTACAGGAAAATGTTGAAAAATATTACACTGAGAATTCCCAAAGTATATGTAGTTCTTGAAGCACAAATAGAAAAAAAAATCTGAAGGAGTTGGCACTTGAAATATTGTCCAGTTTCAAATTAAAAAAATTAAAATTACAATTACCAATGCTGGAGGAATACCGAAATTTATATATTATAAAAGCAAAAAACTATATATATAAACTCAACTACTAGGTCACAAACCTGATAATCTAACAGAACAGCTTCAAGCAAGGGTGGAATGAAATTATCAAGTACAAGCGCATGATCATCTGACCGAGACACCCATCCTGAGATCAGCTTGAGGGTTTCTTTCTTCACAACCCGCATACTCTTGATGAGAGGCTGTTTGGTCACACCTTCCCCATTGAGGGCAATAGCTGCACTGATATTCTCGCTCATTACTTTATACACGTTCAGCATGTCTAAGTATATACGCCCCAACTGAAACAGGAAATTGTGTAAAGCCTGAATGTTATCGATATAAATATTACTAGCACATTCTATAATAAAAGGCCTAATATTTCTATTTCGAGTATGAGCATACAGCATAAACTAGAATGATTAACTTCATGTCTGAAGGAAAATTAGAGGAAGGGATATAACAGAATATCAAAAAAATCTGACAGACGATGCTGACAAAGTCATGTATTTGTGGGGTGGAATCAATACTAATGTAGCCCACAGTATTATTAACGAAATATCCATGGGTGCAAGGAAAAGTAAGAAGATACCTTTCACTGAACAAGGATAAATCAATGATATCGTCATGACTAAAAACAATGGAGGGCAGAGAATTTCTGAGGTAATAAATGAAATAAGAAGGGAATAATTTTACTGATACATCTGAAACTTTATAAACTCAACTCACCCTCATATAATAAGTCAACCTGAGGGCCATAGACAATTGCTAGGGGGGCCATGGACATCCAAATTTAATTTCATCAATGAAAAAGTGTAATTTGTTTTTATTACAATGCATATGATTTACTTATAACAAATGCAGGCCAGTGCTCAATTTTATAAATAAAAAAGTAGAACTAATTACCGACAGCACAATGAATAATGATTTTCTTATCATTATTGCACAACACTGAAGGGCAGTGGGTCATGAGTATTTAGGGATGCCAAAGTGGGCCATGGGAACAAAAAGGTTGAAAATCATTGAACTGGATTTTTTTGCAGAAAATGGAATAAGGACACATAAGTTGATGATTGAGAATATTAGTGAATATACCAAAGAAGGCTGATTTGACAGTGTGGCAAGTCAAGAGATACTGCACTTATATTCGTTGTGATGACAATCTTCAGCATGCTCATTCTCAAATGGCTGGAAAGAGATTGATAAGAGGCTGCTTTACAAGTATGGTTTAAAAATTGTAGGAGTCGAACGATCAGTTTAATATTTTGCAGCAGTATATGAAATTCAGAATCCAAATTTTGATGGCTTTTGGTCGATTAGTAGATTTTAGACAGCGCAGACATACAAATATTATGGAGGGTCTTATATTATTACGGTATTCCTATCAATTATATCAAAGCAATTGAAACTATTCATGACCAAAAGATATTCAGTGTCTGTTGATGGAACTGTTACGTGAAGTTCAAGTAAATAATGGGATACTCTAAGGGAATGTACTGTCACCTATGTTGATTGCTCTTCTCATGGGTTTCATGGTGGAAAAATGCGAGGCAAGTGAGGGTGTAGATTGTGGAAAAATGCGAGGCAAGTGAGGGTGTAGATTGGAGTTATGATAGAATATTTACAGACTTACAATATGCAAATGACGCAGTTTTAATTAGGAAAACAAAACATTTCAAGTTTGCTGAACAGAATGCATCAAATATTTTAAGATAGGATTTACAATAAACCTAAGAAAAACAGAAATACGTGAACTGAGTATGTACAGCAAGATAAAGTAACACTTGATGGAAAAATGCCAGAGTTTGAGTCTTTCAAATATTTGGGAAAAATATCCAAGACTTGAAATTGTATATGGACATGATTCAAGGTATGACAATGAAACTATATCGAAAAGCTTGTCATATAGATAATAAATGTTTAATAATGAAGTAATGATGAAAGGGAGATGGAGTTGGTTTGAACATGTTTTTGCACCACCCCAAAAGGAATACTATGTGACAGTGTCAACCGAGTTCCTCAGGAAAGCAGAAGAATGGAAGAACCAGACCTACTGGGGTGAGAACGACTATATGCAAGGCTGGAGACGAACGAAGATCTACAGAAGCGAAGGCACAGGAGAGAAATGAGAGGCGGTATTTTAACAAGTACCTTTGTATTGCACAACCTTGTAGGCGATGAATATACTATTTAACAGGCGACAAAGTTCGTCCATTCTTTATTCACACATATCACATTCCCTTGTGATTACCCCTTTGTTCCACTTTCTGAGACAGTTTCCTCTCAAAATTGTATTTACAGTAGGAACACTATTGTAATCTTAAGAAAATATTGCACCATAAAGATCATAATCAAGGTGATGTTCTTCAGGTAAATTGTAAAATATTTACTACGGATTAAGTGAAACAAAAATGCGTCAGAATAAAAAAGGAGTCCAATAACCACCAATACATCAAAGAGAAGCAAAGGAGGCAGTGACACTAATACAGCCACAACATACAAAAAAAAATTTAATCTTAGAAAACTCTGTATGCATTCGAGAAACTTGTCTAACATATTATTGTTCAAAGCCAAGCAAAAATATTTTACATAAGAAACAAAAATCTTTTGCTAGCTTAGCCATCCAAATTGTTATATCACTACGTTACATACACAATGAATTATTTTTATGATCCAAAGCATATTTTCCTTTAACATCGCGATTTGGAATATTCCACCAAAAGTAGCACGATTGCAAAAACGGAACAAAATAAGGAGCCAGGAAGGCTTCATCATATCTTGTCTATCCTCACCCCTTCCCAGTACCTGTGGTCAGGAAAAAAATTCAGGAAGGGACTGGTAGCTCTATTGTTCCCTATATATTTTCGACGACATCATTCCCGTGCATCATTAGAGCCCAATTGAGGGGACAAGGAAAGGATGGAAATTCAATTTTGAAATATTTTTCTTGTCACAAAACATCTGCTGGAAAAAATTCTGAATAGAGAAATTATACTCCTTGCTTTTTGTAAAAACTACGAAGGAAGCTATGTTTCCATAGTACTGTTCCCAGTTTTCAATACTGCACACTAGTGAGGAACCTGCACATAAATACAACACATATCAGGAGCACAAATAGACTCAATAAGCAAATAAGGCTTACCTGAGTGACAAATGGGTGTCCCAGAGCTTTGCAGGCCCTTACGTTGGTCTTCAATATATTTGCTAGTTGCTTCACAACATCTGGGTCTTTCAGGAAGTCTACATTCTATAAGTAGAGTTTTCAGACTTTAGACATATTCCATAAAACAATTAAAAAAGTAAATGATAAAATCAACAGCAAGAAATGCTTCAATAATAGCCAAGAGATCTATTACGTACGTAAGGAGGCATAAAGCTATGAAATACAATGATCCAATGAAAATCAAGATCTGAATATAATTTATAGTCTAACAAATCAGATGATTTTTTCCATTTAAATAAGTACATAATACTTACTCTGGAAGCTTGATTAATAATTTCGTCCCACACTTGATTTGGCAACATCATATATTTCTCAATAAGGTGTTCCTGAACTACCTGGTCTATCTGGGCATTAATCATGTAACCCACAGCTTCATAGAAAGTATGGACCTGTAAAATAAAAAAATAAACAGAGCTTATAAAAAAATATTTACTCAAAATAGCAAACGTCACTTTTCAAAAACTGACACTTAACAATTTCACTAACGTAATTCTTTGCCTTTTCATGTATTTTAATCATCATTCCAATGGGCTTGGACACAGGTGGGACCTGGGAATTATGGCTGAAAACACTTCCTAATGCCCTGAGAGTGGCTCAAACATGGGTTTGCCATTATCAATATGAGCACTGTAACCAATGCAGTACGATAGTTACAAAACTATGCTTCTGTTGATCCCTGCTCCCTTCAATAAGTCGTAATCAGTCCCCATTTGAATGGAGGTTGACACAGACTTGGAGTTGGAGGATTAAGACTGGATGCCCTCTCTATCACCCTGTGGTGGGATAAGGCCCACGTCAGCTCTTCACAGTTTGCGCACTTTAAGCCTTTCACTGATAACTCCCGAAATTTAATTCCTGTCCATATTAGCATTTTTAAGAGGAAAATCTACTGTTGTACAAGGAAAACACACCATCTAAAATGGAATATTTCCTGGAAATACTCTGATGTACAGCAGGTTGAGGCGAATGCTCATGAGAATATTCAACATACAATCCCTCCTCCATTATCTAAGCCTGACTCACAATCCATAGTTCAAGATCACAATGAGTTGGAAGTGAGGTAGGCCTTTGTCACTTACCTATGGGTAGCCATTAATTTTCTCCAAGTAGTTTAAATTATTGATGCCAGGCTTTCCAAAGAGGCCTGTCCCTATTCTAATCTTTAGCTTCAATGCTACATGGGAGTGCCATACAAGGCACGTTTATGTTAATGAGAAGTGGCTTACAATTTCCAAATACGAGTCTAAGCATATGATGAAAGAGCTTCTATACTAACACCATAGCAGTGAAAGGGTTACAGAGCACTAAACTTACGAACTGGAAATAGATAAAATTAAGTGTACAGAAATATTCACCTGTTGTGGTTGAAGGTCACATATGATGGAATTAATCGAGGACAGTATTTCTTCGATGAAAGGCATGGCCTCGCCCACCTGCATCTGAACAAACTGTCGCCGACATTTCTGGGCAATTTTTATGAAAGTGTCACAAGCCATATCCTGCACACCATCGTGAGTTTCTGTAAAAGAAAAGGAAATAAATATTAAACTCAATATAGAAAATGGTCTTGTATCACACTCGACGGAGACAATGCAACTGACAAGGTATCTTCAACGTCCGTTTCATGCCGGAGACACACTTGACGTTTCACACATCCACAGCCATATCATATACAGTACGCTCAACCTTGATTTGAACCTAAGACCAATACGAAATATATAACAAATAATAAAAGCAGTAACAAACTGAAACATGGTTCTGTCCGAAAAATTAGGAATCTAAAAGAAAATGATTCATGATGGGAAAAGCACGCGATAAATTGTGAACAAATGATTGTAAGAAAATACTACTTTGTACAACACAGCATACCTATGTATAATGTATAAATGCTACACATGCTCAAAAATCAAAATCAGGAAATAAACCTGTAAAAAATATATTTAAAAAACTTTATGGAATGATGTACGGTAATTGCTACACTACACAGGTATAGTCATCTTCTCAGTCAAAACCTATATCTTTAAAAATAATTTTCCTGTTAAAAAATTTAGAGTGAAAATATAACATTTAAGCCAGTACAGTCTGAAAAATACTGTACAGACTGGAATAATACTAAAGATAATATGTTTTTTCCACTGAGCACAGTATACAAATACAAAATTCCTTACATATCATGCAAATCAAACTCATATTACTGGCATAAAACTTCACTCTGGAAATTACACTTCAACTTGACTGTTTTTTTCCTTATCTTACAGTCAAGCAGCCACCAATGGATAAAATATAAAAATCAATAATTTCAAATAAGCAGTTGCAACAACAATAAATATTCACAAATATTCTGATAAATTACATTTACAAACAATCAAAATATTGCACTGCAATGCTATTAAAATTACGGATCAAATAATAAAACTTGTTCAACCTTGTCAGAAGAGCTTATGTGCATAATTTGGGTCAGCTAAATATCATAAATGATTGTACATCTGATATCAACACATTCACAAAAAAATCTCTTTCTTTCCATTCAATGCTTCTCAAATTTTCATCAAATACCGTACAGGGATAAGTCATATTCCACCCTAAAGAACCTTAATGACATATACTCACATAATATTCCCTCTAAACCTCCAAATTGACCATATAACTAAAATTCACATCCCTATTCAATACCAGGCTTAAGGTAGCACGATATCCCTCTCTAGGTTGTCTCAACGAATGCAGTCAGCAACACCCACTTATGACCTGTCTTAGACCTGACAGACTATTATACTAAACTTACCATGCATGAATTCAAACAATTTGTTGATGACAGTCTTCAAAAAGCGCCAATGGATGCGTAGAAACCTCGGATATTGTCCTACAATGTACATTATATTAGAAGCAATAATGGCTTTGTTGTCTTTGCCTCTTTTTTGCTCACATAATCCCAGAAGGTCTTTAATGACAATAACTAAAAATCTTTTTTCATCTTCTTCAGGCATGGCTCCACTTATGGACCCTACTGCCCAACACAGTGTGTTCAAGTTTCTCCAAGACCACTCACTTCCATTTACCTAGAAATAAAAAGTAGAGAGCTTTCGTTATGGTACATGAGCTTGTTAAGTGTGACAACACCTTCCAAAAATGTTAAATGCCAATGGAAAAAGAAATGCAGTTGCAAACTCACCTGCTTGGCTAGTTTCTCTGTCATGATTCTTTCTGTATCTGCATAATCCAAATGAGTGAGGTAGACCAGGGTTTCTCTCATGTTCTTATACATGTTAATGGAATCAGTGTCACGCATGAACTCCCTCACAACTTCTCCTTGCTCGTTCTCCACAACCAATACCTCCTCTGGTTTGGCCATTCGACCAATCATCAATGCTCTCACCTGCAACAAGAATTCGTCTCAATAATCTTCTGTTCTGAACAAAAATATTTTTACGCAGTGCATTGCTATAGGTTTCATGCAAGAGATACAAGTAAATACAGAAAAAAAAATAAGTATCTTTAAAATAATAGAACAGGACAAAAATGTTGAAGATGGTAATTTTACACCACACTTGTTCAATAGGTAAAAGTTATCAATACCTTCAGGAGCTTATGTTAAAGAAGTTAAGTTTGGTTGGGTGGTTTAAAAATTTCATTATTATTGCTGTCAGCTCCAACCTATCTGTGCCCACTAAGGAATTAACAATTATAAAAAACGGCAAAACAAACACTGCAAAATCAAATGTTTGCTCTCTGAAAAGAAGAAACTATATCATTAGCAATAGTGCTCATGGTATGTGAATTTTTCATAAGAAATTAAAATTAGCTTTTATAATCACTATGAGATAGGTAAGTTTTATGTTAGCAATTGAGGTCCCCTGCCTCCAGTAGTTCATGTTCTCAGAATCTCAAAATTTGCTTCCTTTCTACTCCTGAGAGGGATCTGGTAAAAAAGTAATTGGGTTTTAGAATAGCTGTGGTTGTTGTAGAGAACATGAGAGTAACAGAAAATTGCTAGCATGTTTGTGAGGAAAAATAGCCTTGACAGACCTGTGATAGAAAGGGTCCATCTAGGTGGACTGCAGCCATTGTATAGACAGCTAGCTGTATTTCAAAGAAGTAATCAATAACCTCACATTAGCTTCATATTTAGAGAAAGAAAAATATTGAAAGACTAAGTGGTGAAAGAGAACACAAACCAACTATTAGGTATCTTAAAAATGTTGCATGGCCAACAACAACAGTTGTTGAAATCAACATTCTCCTTGACATTAATAAATGGACAATACACACCCTTACCTTCTGGATATTTCTCAGAAAAAAAGATATGAATTAAAAACAAATGTGGTGTAAAGTTTAAAAAAAAATATCTCCAAGTGCATTTAGATGAATCAACAGTGCATTATTATTATGCCTCATATACAAAGTGTTAAGTTCATTCTTTGATAAAACTTCGAATCAACCACAGGGTTGAAAACTATATACAGTACACATTTAAAAAAGAATTTGACACTCCCATATCCTAACCTGGGTTAAAATACGCTGATAAAACTGCCGTCTTGAGTTAGGTCTGGGAAGATAGAGCGGGGAAGAGCCCGTTGGGGGAATAAAAGGAGATTCCCTGTAGAGGTCTGATGCTAATGCATTCCAATACTCAAGACATATTTTGAAAACTTCGGTATCTTCAACTTCGGATATCAAAATCAGGTACTGCAATGCCTGTTGAGGAGAAAAATTGTATAGTCTATAGCTTACATGTCAAACTAATTATAATTTTAGATATTCAAAAGTAAATCAATTTGTACAAATAACTTTACATTTGATAAACTTATCAAGTAAACAGTCTTTCAACATAATAATACTTAACTACGTTTGAATATTCTGAAAAGCCTCCTAAATAAATAAGGATAACAGAGAACAATATACAGTATCATTCTATAAGCTATTTTCATTCTCATATTCCCAGCTTATCAGAGCTGGTGACTGAATGCGAGATACAGTTTAAAGGATATATATTTCCTTGAAAAAATTAAATTCAAAAAACAATATTTATTATTTCATTGTTTGCATTTTCAGAATTTGGTTTGTAAGCTGTGACCATCATTAGATATCTCAAAACAAACTATGCTGCATCATTAACTCACCTTGAGTAAGGAATCACTTAATTGCTCTTTTTCAACCAAAGAGCCTCTCTCCTTGAGAAACGTACAAAGAAAAAGGGCCAAGTTCTGGATGAATTGTTGCTCAGCATCTTGACCATTGGCATAAGCATCCTTTATATTGGTGTTGAGTGGCAGCATCTAAAAACAAACAAACATATCATTCTGTTGATGCGATAAACAGCTGAAAATGAACAATATACGTTCTATCTACTTTCAGCTTCAGATATCCATATGAAGTATCCAAATATTGACAGTAAAAAAGCAGAGCTGACAATAAGATATAGCAAGAAATATGAATATTATATGTGAATATACAAGCTATTAACATCGCCTTTGAATAAATGCTTAAATCAAGGCATGCTTACAGACTATATCTAAAAGAAATACTGGATTTGTCAACAACATCACTAAATATCCATTCCATACCTCCTGGAGCTGTGCAATTGTTTGAGAAAACATCATGATGTAAGATTCATCGTAAGAAGGTACCGCCACGCCTGCTATTTCCGTCAAACATTTCAACGTTACGTTACGGAAAAGAGGCAGACTTAAAAACTGCAAAGACAAATAAATACATACATACTTTTTCAGAAATGCAAAGAGTCAATATATTTTCACACTACTTGGCACGTCATTTTCCTGTTACTGACCTTCTTTTTCACTTAACCCTTTCCTTTTTGAGATATGCTAACAGTGTATCTTAAAGTATGCAGACATTACAAATACATACAATGTAGCTTATTTTGATATGTCTTCATTTTGCTGTAAAAGTAAGAGACTAAGGAAATAGAGACCAGGCACTTCCATCCACATAAAAGGACAAACTTTACAATAGGGAGAAAGGAGACGAAGAGAGGGCACTGAAGGTCCAAATTACTTCTGCACAAGGCTTATGCTTTATATATTTCATTAATTCACAGTTTAGATGATAAGGTGAGCAGACTTGCTGTGTACAATATATTAAGGAATGACAGATTGACAACTACGAGTTGATAATCGTATCTTGGAATATTAGTATAGATAAAACAAATTCTTTGGAATATTAAGATGAGAATAAGAGATAGCTATTCAAATATTTTAAGGCAAAACACTTATAAGTGGGTTTTTGCTAAGGCCTAAAAATCTTAATAAAGAAATTGCAGATTAAGAAGTATTTAAGTATTTAATAAAATTATTAATTTCCAAAGTTCTAACAACACTGCTTTCAATTACCCTCCTCAATAACAACAAATTAAAGGAAAAAATTATTGTTTCCCAAATAAGTGAAACTAGTAATTTTCACATATAATTGATACACCTACATATAACTTCAAGACAATATAAAAAGCATTAACATGTGCTGTATGAGCAAGGCAACAATCATATAAACAAGTTCACATGACAACCTATCCCTTGTACTGGGTAAATTTCGACACAAGTTACAGAGGCAATATAGCAGGAATATGGGAGGACAGGGCAGGATATCCCATCCGCCCAAAACATTTCTTTTTTCTTTTACCAATTATGCTTAGGGGTTGAGATGGAGAGGGTATAATGAGTTCATGCTACAATAGTTCTCTGCTACAGTTGTGGTCATCCTGCTACTTTCAGTCACACACGGTATCATGTAATACTATTACTTACTGCTTACCTTATATATTAGGGTGCTAATAAGCTTGGTCTCAAATATATATCCCAATGGAATCCAATTCAGGAATCTCAACAACGTTTCCAAAGTTGCGCTAACTAGTGTGGGGTTTTGGGAGTTTTCCTGAAAGAATGCAAAAATATTGATATACTAAAGAGAAAAAATTCAATTATTGTATTATATTCTCGATATTAAGTTTAATGAGAAGTCAATTAAGTTAGAGATTAAGTGTTCCTCCCACTCACCATAACAAAAAGACACAGAAGAAAAACTTGTTGAAATTCTGAACACATGGTGTCCTTGAGATGCTTGGCTTTGGTTTGCGTCAACTGGCCCGGTGAGAAATCGAAGACTTCTTCCGACAATAATTTAAGTATCACCATATTGTTCTGGCACATGGACTCATTTGTCTTACTAGCTCCAACAATGTCGGGGATAAAGGACTGCCAATTTTTGGGCCACTCACGTTTCAATATCTGTTCATAAAAATTACATTCGTGGCATAAGTATAAAAAACAATTTAATAACAAAAAACATGAATCTTACATAAAATATCAATATCAAAAGTAATTTGTTATATGATACAATGACATATCTAATATTTATCGCATGAAGATGGGAGAGCAACTAAAATAAATCTCTCCATTCTTGAAATTATTTACTTACTAGAAATATTCCCGAGACAAGAGCCAAGTATTAGGTGGGACAGCTATTGCCTTGCCTTGGTTTTTGTCTAAGGATGGTGATCAACCAACTGATTGGGAGGGAAAATACGTACCTGTACAAGTATCATGTTCAATTTATTTAGGTACACCTTTTCTCTATCAAGGGACCCCGGTGTACTCGAGATCTTTATAATCACATTTACAATGTATTTTTTGATACCTGTGGAAATAGAGAATACAGTATTTATAAATATTAATCACAAGTATTGAACGACAGAAATGTCTTCCACTTATATATCATGCTAAAATATTTAATCTAGATGCCTTACATCTAGTAAGGTCAGTATACAAATGAAAAGACTAGTCATGTAAACATCTTTATATTTCTGTTCTAGAGCAATCAAAAGAGCAATCTAAACAGAAAAATATTTTCTAATAAAATGCAAATGGATAATCTTTAAAAATATACCAAAAGAAAGAAAATTTGTTTTAACATATTAAAGGTATAAATATTCAATTAAAGTAAACGACATGCTGAACAATATTAGCTCTTGGATTATACAAACTAAGAATAAGAGAGAATTAACAAACTGAGTCTCTAAAAATTGCAACAAAACCATGAGATTTGTTTACCTTCGCACTGATCTCTAGGTAAAACCTTCCATCTGGTGTTGATGACCTGTTCCAGTATTTGAAGGGCATAATATTTGGTCTGTTGGTTCTGAGAATATTCCAAAATGGTATCTACACGCGTCCAGGCATCAGGATGCTCTTTCAATGTGGTTAACACTTCCTGAGCTATTCGTTGCTAAAAAAAAAAAAAAAAAGCTTTCATCAATTCACCTTCTTAAATAACATCAGAGCCACTCCTTTGAGAAACTGAATTTCAATATAGCAATTACTGTACTATCACTAAGCTTCTCTCGATGGAGTAATCTACATTTGTGACAACAAAGTCAAGAGTTTATGATCTGTACTACATCAAAAATTTTGGGATATTAAGTATTCAAACTAAGATCCCTTCATACAACATCTTCACGATAGTGTAATAAACTATAATTATTAGTCGAAATAAAAGAATTCTTACCTGGTCCCCCATACCATTGTACATGCAACCAATGACATTATCAAGGAGTGGTATGTCCAGCTTTTGATTAAAATCCAAAAGCTTTGAAGCTTCGACAGTCAAACTCATTTTCTCGATCTGTAACAATATAAAACTACACTTATATATGCAGCACCAAAGGATAACAGAATCAGAACAGTTAAAATGACATTAATCTATCAAGCATTAAAGAAACTGGAAGGCTGAAAAGTTCAAGAGATGAACAAAACTGAAAACAGCATACGATACTGCAATACCCGTATGTAATAGCTGATGAAATGTTACTTCCATTATAGTACATATATAGTGTACAGAAGCACTAAATCAAAAATTTATAACCTATAACTACTCAGCACTTTAAATTACATTATAAACTTCAAATTCTCTATGGGAATACTCTAAATTGTTAAAACGATTGAACATCTAAATGGAAAATTTGATCAGTTTCAGTGCAAACTGGATTTTAGCAGTAAATACAGTTTTTATATTATATCCATTACAAACAAACACCCGTTAATTAAAAAACAAAAAATGCTGAATGCTTATAACTGACATCATCACCTTTTACCATGACATTCACACAAGTGCAAACACACACACACACACACACGAGAGAGAGAGAGAGAGAGAGAGAGAGAGAGAGAGAGAGAGAGAGAGAGAGAGAGAGAGAGAGAGAGAGAGAGAGAGAGAGAGGAGAGAGAGAGAGAGAGAGAGAGAGAGAGAGAGAGAGAGAGAGAGAGAGAGAGAGAGAGAGAGAGAATCATCTCCAATTCCAATTTTATGTTAATGAATATACGGTTTTCCGCACCTCTTCATGAACTCCCTAATTCATATGAAGGCCTTTGCAAAGTCCATACCGAGGTGTTCTAAACGAGATAAACATTTATTTACTTAAACCATCCCAACAGGAAGAAAGACGCTAATAAAATCCCTCAATCTGGGTGCTCCATATTAAGAGTGTATATCTCTACTTAACAATAAAATAACTATTAGTGACAGTCATAGCCTTTCTTCTACATAATACAAATAAATTTAAGTGCAATGTAACGACTGAATTTGATAGCAAATAGCAAGAAATAGGAGTGAACAAAACTATGACTGGAGTTCATTTCTGAAAGAACACCTAAAAATGGCAATTACACAATATGAGCTAATATTAAAACCAGCAGAACAAACTGCATTAGCATTAAGTGTCTTTAGCATCAATATAAAGATGAAGCACATACCCCCAAGGGAACTGCCTTTTCTACAAAATTAAATTTAAGCCACCTATAGAGAATATTACCATAAAAAAATAAATATAAAAACAAAATGAAACAATCACCACCACAATACATGAACTATCACATGGATTTTTTAATTTAACAAACGCTTCTCCTGACATAAACCAAACCACATAAACGAGCAGATCTATTTCATAAAAACTATGCTTGTACAATAAAAGAAACTTATAAATACTAAATGTTATTAGGTATAAATTTTGTCAGATTATAGATCACTTCACTTAATAACAAAAAACAAAAAACTATACTCAGGTGGTACGGCACTCAGAACACACATTCATGTTCAAAGGTGACTCACAACGACAACTAATGGTTCATTCTGATGCACAGGTGTGTATGTTTGTGTGCACAGCAGAGCTACCAACATGATTTTTTTCCCAGGCAAAATCAATTTTGTATGATGATTTCAACTCATCAAAATGTGCACTCTTACTCAATGAGATAAAAAATTAATAGTATTAAGTTTCCTGATGAGTCTATCAATAATGACTCCAATAGCAATACGGAAGTCTAAAGTCAAATCAGATGTCAAAGAAACAAAAAGGCTCCTTGTCAAGATTTAAAGAGTACTGTACGTTTCTTTTTATAAATACAGTCATAAGCTAATGCTATATACTAAGACCAGAATTTAGATATTCTATATGCCTGTAATAAAAATCCTTCTGAATACTGTACAAACATATTATGAATTGAAAAATAATACAGGATCCTACAAACTAAACGATAACAGAAAAGTGTTACACAGCCTGTGCTTGTGTATTAAAATAAAGGAGTAATGTCACAACAGTACTTGAAAATGCAGAAATCACGGCGCATTCCTTTTAAAATATAATGTTTCTATATATACAGTATATATATATATATATATATATATATATATATATATATATATATATATATATATATATATATATATATATATATATATATATATACGATATCTATTTAAGCAGTGCCACACGGAAATAAAGATTGCAGCAGAGGACGTAGCACTTGCGTTCATTTTAGATATACATTCTCATGTCAACTAAATAGAAAACAATGTTTACTGAAATTGAAAAGAAAACATTAAGCTCAACACATACTTGGCTGTATAACAAATAGTCCAAAATGATTCATGGTCAAAATTTTAAAATTTTTGAAGAAACCGTGACGATAAGGACACCTAATGGTGGAATGAAGTGTTGCAGGAAAGAATTCGGAGAAAGAGAATCACAAAAAAGAATTGGGCTAGCCAAGATGTTGAAGAAAGAAGGCAGGAGTATAAGGAGATGCGTAACAAGATAAAGAGGTGTGTGGCAAAGGCTAAGGAAACGGCTCATGACGAGCTCTAAGATAAGTTGCCCACAAAGGATGGGGAAAAGAACTTGTACCGACTGGCCAGACAGAGACCGAGCTGGAATGTAAGTACACAGTTTAGACTGATAAAGGATGGTGATGAAAATGTGCTGATAAGTGAGGAGCGCACGTTAAGAATGTGGAGGGAGTATTTTGAGTAGCTGATGAATGGAGAAAATGAAAGATCAAATGTGGATACTGTGGAGATAGTGGGTCAGGAAGTGCAGTGGGTCTATGAGACGAAAGTGAGGGCAGCTATGAAAAGGATAGAAAAGGTGGATCCAGATAATATTCCAGTGGGGGTATGAAGATGTCTGGGGTTTTAAACTTGATTGTTTAACAAATTCTTGGGAGGCAAAAGAGAAGTGGAGAACAGATATTCTGGCAAAATTTCAAGAACGAAATCGATGTACAGATATGCTATTATTACAGGGGCATAGAGCTGATTAGCCACAGCATGCAGATATGGGAAAGAGTATTGGAAATTAAACTGAGAAGAGTTGTGAGGATTTGTGAACAGAAATATGGTTCTATACCAGTAAGGAGCTCCTCGGATGCAATTTTAGCTTTGAAAGTACTTTTGGGGCACAGAGAACACAAATAGGAGTTACATTGTGTATTTTGAGAAGGCAAATGACAAGGTGCCAAGAAAGTTGTGGTACTGCATGAGGAAGTCAGTAGCAGAGAAACGTGCAAGATATGTATGAGGGCAGCGTGACACCGGTGAGGTGAGCAGTAGGATTGACAGACTGGTTCAAAGTGGGAGTGGGAGCCTAAGCACTCTCTTGTTTGCAATGGTAATGGATAGGTCGATGGACAAGATAAGACAGGAGCACCTTGGATTATGATAGCAGATGACACTGATCTGTAGTAAGAGTAGGGAACACATTGGGGCTAGCTTGGAGAGTTTGTGGTATGCACTGGAAGTTAGGGGAATAAAAGTCAGCAGGACAAAGGCAAAGTACATGTGAGTGAATGAGCGGGAAGGTGGGAGTGGTGAGGTTCCATAGAGTAGGTGTGTAAACTATGGATTAGTTTAAATATTTTTGGTGACCTGTTCACAGGAATGGAGTGCGTGGTAGAGAGGTGAAGAGTGTAGGCTGGATGGAGTGGGTGGAGAAGTGATATGTGATAAAAAGATACCTGCAAGAGTGAAAGGTAAATTTTGCATGACCGGTAGTAAGACCCACTATGTTGTATGGCTATAAGACAGTCTCACTCACAAATAGGAGGCAGAGCTGGAGATGATGTAGTTTTTCTCTGGGCAAGTAAGGATGGACAGGCTAAAGAATGAGTATATTAGGGGGACGGCACAGATTGGATGGCTTGGGTACATGGTGAGTGAGGTGAGGTTGAGAAGGTTTGGGTATGTGCTAAGAAGGGATGAGGATTATGTTGAAAGAGGGCTACCAGACAGGAGGAGGAGAGGAAGGCAAAAGAGGAGCTTTATAGATGAGGTGAGGGAGGACATGAGGATGTGTGGTGTGACACAGGACGCAGGGGATGGGGTAATATGGAGACAACTGATACCGTTTTGTTCACATTACATCTTCTCCAAACCTCACTCGTGGCTCAGTTTTTACATTTAATGGAAATCCCAATCTAGATTTGATAATATTTTGTTCCATGCAAGTTAGCGTGGTAGTTGCATACACGAGTCATCACACTCTAGTTGATAACAATAAAATAGAACAGAGGGTATAAATGTTTAACTTTAATTATTCATTTATTTACATTCATATATTTGCTCCTATTATGCTTTCTGATATGAAACATTTATTGAAAAACAATTCGAAGTTTAAAGTTTAAACAAAAATTAGTGCCCTTCAAATAAGTGCTAGCCGTCAAATGAAAATAACTGACTTTTGTTACTGCAATACTGTATACTGTAAAACTCTTACTAGCTAAGCTATGTGAAGCTTTAAAAAGTTTAACCTCCACTGCTAAGATTTTATGGAATTATTCATATTGCTGTCAGTCTGGGTAAGGTAGTCGCCGTGGTTCAAGCGGTAGCGTCCGCGACTCTGAGGCGTCAGGTTGAGGGTTCGCGCCCCGTCACGGTCTGAGGTTAGCAAGGGCATGTACTCAGGGTAACGATTACATCTGCCAAAACAAGTCCTTCGCAAGAAGGCAACCGTCCTAGCCCTTGGTTGAAAAGGGAGTTCGTGACGTAAAACCGGAACAACAGCTGTCAGTCTGGGTAAGAGAACTTGTTGTTCATGACCAAAGTGGAATGGCTTTTGGCTAAAATATGCAAACTCAGAATACTGGTAATTTTATTTTCTCAGCTCTTTACAAACAGAGAAGTCCGATAAATATAGTCTATAAATCACAAATATATGGAATGCACGCACATTCATAATGAAATAATCAAAAAATTAACGACAGTATAAGTGATGGGCCAATGGGATACACTGTAACACTAAATATGTCATGAAAATTCTCAATCCCTCCATACCAATATTATAATATTGGTATTATGTACTAAAACATAATATATAAGAACAATGTACTAAAACATAATATATAAGAACAGTGATGCAACTTTAAAAAAAATCAACATTTTCTGCAAATTATGCACCAACTACACAAATATTACTACATAAAATTATTATTATATAAATACACTCGTTAAGCACGGTTAAACGGGGTCATAATAACAAGTAGATAGGTTTGGGATTATGTGGATGTGCAATGTATGTGCACTACTAGGTGCCTAACCTCCCATAACATATCCCAACAGTAGTGCAGTTATCATGAGCGGTCCTAATGTTAAGAATTACCAACTGTTTACAACTGCTGCATTTCTGAGATGTTTTTCTTCCAGATGTGAGAATACATATCTTTGAAAGAAATATGCGAGATAAGAAAGTCTTACTGTATTTGTTATTGTGATAACCTGTCTTCAATTGTAAGATGGTTTAAATTCTTATCCATACTAAAGAATAACAATGAATAAGAAAAAAATACACACAATGAATGGTTTATTAATAAACGTTGGTTAAGTGTTTCTCACCCCAACTGATGAAGGACAAATACAAAATACTGAAAAATATCTAGAGTAAATAGCAATAATAAAGGTATGTTTTTACCTTTACACCCATCTCATTCCCCGACTAACCTATGCTGTTTAAGTAGGTCTTGATATTGTATGACATTTTTTAGTAAGCACACACATATCGCAAGACAGGGAACTTTTTTTCTCTATGTTAACAATTCCCTTACTCATTTATGGGACCACAGAACTAAGTTGGAGTGCCAAAACTAGTCTTCAAAGTTGTCGATGCACAGAGGAACTCATTCTGTTGTGAGGTTACGGATGAGTAATTTTCTAACCAGGAACTCATTGGGTGGGGAAGGATTGGGGTGGAAACAGCCGCCTGACCCTGCACTTCCATAGGGTAATTCAATTTACTTCTATGGTAGTTCTTAGATGGAGTTAATATGTTTTTTCTATGATTGCTGATGTGTATGGAAAATCTTTGACCTTCAAAATTGTCGTAACTCTTTATTAGGTTGAGTAAGGATAGCCTAGGTTAGAAATAATTTTCTATCAAGACAAAAAATAGAGATTTCACTTCCAAAGAGAGACGAGTGTAATCGTAAATATGTACCATAACACTTCTTCAATGGACGTGAACTGACCTAACCTAACCAAAGCGAATGACAAATTTTCCTTATTTGGGAAGAAAATGTAAAGCTACACGTGAATTATACCGCTTTTTTTTTTAATATCACCACTGAAGGCAGTTCTCTGAGCTCTAGAAAAATCCTTTTGATTTGGCACTTTTTGTAGTTAAATAACATGACCTACCATTATCACTCAGGACAGTAGCCAATGACGATAACCAGGACAATATCGATATAATTTTCCCCCCCAACTAGCGAGGACATATGACCCAGACCACACCTAAGAAACTTCTTCACACATACACGGGATGTGGTGAAACGCCACATTCACGAGACTGATGCAACTTGCATCCGTCATGCAATCAATCTCTTGGCATTTTTTATTTGTGAAAATTACGTATAACTCATTATAGGTAAAAGGACATACCACCATGATGCTCGATGTGATAAAAGGCGTCGTTTAGGCATGAAAAAGGAAGCCGTCACCAAGTTCCTTCAGGGAGAAGAAGGATAGCCTCACGTGTTGCTCAGAGCCACGGTACTTATGCCGAAGTTTTTTCAAATTTTAAATCATTTACAGATGCACTTTTAGGGTGATAATTATTTACAATGCGCACTTTCCCGTTGTACCAGAGGAAATAACGGACATTGCACCATCCGCTGTCGCCCAATATACGTCGTTACGGATCCGGATCGAGCTGGAAACTGAATGAATTCAGAACAAAAGTATTATGACGAGACTGAAGCCAGTCAGTCATTAAAAACAAACTCACCTTCAACTGCGGCTTTCCTCCCAAAAGAGCTTTCGTCTGGCTTTCGGTACATGCACGAGGTTGTCAAAATTGACTTGATGAGGGAGAAAAAGGTGTTTACTCCTTTTTCTGATGCCTTAAATAAAGGAGAAATGGGTGGCGAGGTCCCGCGTTGCAATACCTTCTATCCATACGCCATGAAAATTTCGGTTTGAAACTGGTGTAAACCGGATCGAGAGACAAGACCATTTATATCGTCTTATTTGACATCATTTGACTGTTTTTTAACCTAAATAATAAGCTTAATAGTCATGTGTACTTTGTTCATCTCAATACGACTTTATTCGAGGGAAGAAAAGCCATACAGCCAATGTCAATTTTTATGTTTTCTTTGTATCGTCGTCTTCAACATAAGCATGGATTGTCTTCCCGCCTTTCATCGGGTTATGCCATTGGTTGTGGCGGCCAAATGTTGACCAATCAGGAGCCAGGTAACAAAGAGCCACGTTTTCTTTAGCTGCCAGCATGGGCGCCTTCAGTCAACATTATTCAAAATTTTCTTTATATATTTGTTTCATATTTCCCATTTTGTTTAAAATATTAATATAATATGAGATTAATGTTTTTGATTTTAAATCTTTAAAAATTCTGTATTCATTGCCTGATGATGAGTCCAATTATATTCATTTTGCCCAGGAAAAATTAGCCTATATTATTTAATAAATACTAAGTTTCCTTTAATCATTGAAATTAGTGATTGCAGCAAAACTGTAGTTACTCCTTATGATAAAAATATGTAACCATGGCCACTTTTATAATAATACCATTTTGGTCAGACTAGGTCGGCATTCCGCACTTTATTATCTTACGCGCTGCCAGATCAATAATTGACAATGTGAAATTGATGATAATATAGCCATAGGCCATTTACTTTAATTATTTGCTTTAATTGGAAAGTAATCATTTAACTCATTTTAAAAATAAAATTAGGTTAGTCTACCTGGTAATCTTCCGACGCGTAAGGAAAACGTTCCTTAACACCATGACGTCATACAAGTCTGACGCAAACAGATTGAAATTCTAGTCACAGCAGGAAAAGGATTTATCCTCATGCCATTTTCCGGGCTTTCCCTTTGTTATATGCGTTTGAGAGACTGCTAAATGATATGGTATATTAAGAGTTAAATATTTATTACAGAATTTGGTAAGTAATAGCGGCTAGCACGGCTTACAAAGCATAGAATAATATATTTTTAATATAAATATTGGCATCTAGTAATGACAAGCCTATGTTGCAACGATTACTAGATAGAGGCTCCACCCATTAACCCCTCTCAACTCCTGCTATATGGAGTTTGTCGTCTGGGATGACATAAGATAACTTGGAATTTAATTATGCAAACTCCAATACCATTTACATTATGATTAATGCATAGTGTAAATAATATTTCACTCGAATTGTGTATAAATAAAAGTGAGACGAGGAAGGCAGTTAAGAATAAGACGTGTATGCATTGCCTAACCCAATGTCTCTGAAATTTAGAATCGAATAGTGCGCGTTTTCCGTTCGCCTGAAATCGCTTTTTGGTCTAGATTACACTTCTCGCATTGCAAACCGGACCGATCCACCTTTCCCTTCCCTGGTGCTGGACGTAGCTGTGCCGTTCCAGTTGCGCGTAGTTCCTTGCCTCACTTTTCTATCGGACACACCTATGCACGCTAAAAGAACAAGCAAAGCGTGAATATGCCTTATGGGTGCTCTGAACTTTTCTCGTTAAGTTTATTTGGCCGTTCGCGGGTAAAAGAGAATTATACCAGATTACACCAAATGCATTCATTCCTTTGTGGAATTCATCTCGTTTTACTGAACAGGAATGACGTAAGATATCCTTTCATCCACCAACTATTTCCTGTAACCAGAGCACTCGTCCTTTTCGGAGAGAAATAATTCCTGTCTGGCGTTATTCGTAAAATATCGGACTAACTAATGCAGTACCTGTTATATAAACTGCAGACAGATTTGTTTATTATTCTTATGATAAATACATATCCTGTATAATACAAGACAGTACGAGTTTCCTACAAAACTTACAGAATATGTTTGTAATTATAAAGAGGTTTATAGAGGACAAGGGGTCAGAGCGCGCTCTTGGTTATACATTCACCTTGTGTTCACATGCTTCGTCACGGTTGGTTCGTAAGTCTATTTTGCTCTCTAAGGTGACCGTCCGTTATCAATTATAATATTGTGTTGTGATAAAACACATTCCAACAATGACACCTAGAAGAATATAGAGTTGCATACTGAATCACGAAGTTTTTCGTGAACTTCTCAGACGTGTATGTTTCAAAAAAAATTTGCAATGCATACATTTTAATCGGAGATAGAAAGTGACGTAGAACGCTTTTTAGC
Organism: Halocaridina rubra; assembly: GCA_037179515.1. NCBI lineage: Eukaryota > Metazoa > Arthropoda > Malacostraca > Decapoda > Atyidae > Halocaridina > Halocaridina rubra. The sequence continues at coordinate 32,081 of JAXCGZ010013213.1, forward strand.
AAGTTACAAGAACCCGTAAACAACATCTTGGATTGCAATGATTTCGTCTCCTTTCGAATAAAGAACAACTGAACTCTTTCATTGTCGTTTAAAGAACCTTATAAACAAAATGCACACTGTTGATGGCGTCTATGGATTTTAGGGGTGTCACAATTGAAATGACATACACGTGTTGACACTACGAACATCTGTTAAGAACTCTACAATATATATTTGGTTGTTGACCCCAGTGTCAGACAACAAAGAGGAACTGTGGCCCTAAAGGTGTTTGCCCTTGATTTTCGGCGCGAGAACATATGCATGCGTAACCTCTCTCCCTCCCCTCCTGTAGAATTCAGGTTAATATAAAATAAGTTCCACTGCCAATTCGAAAGCTTATTCCGTCTTAGAATGTCAGAGAGTTCACTCCATCAGAAAGGTTTGAATAACCCATTCCATCTTAGACTATTAGATACCTCATTCCATCTCACGTAGCATACTATGATTAACTCAGCAGACCAATTGAGTAGACCAGGTCAGTCAGTCAGACATGATACATCACCTCAGTAGCTCAGTTCAAGAAACACAGTCAACATAGACTTGGGGAAATATTTTACAATTTTATGCTATGTCTCTCTACTAAATCTATGTCTTCAAGTTCTGTGAGATTCGTTACAACAACGCTGATAATATATTTTACGAAATTGGTCATCAACATTAAATTACACCATCGTAAGGATAGCACGAGTTCAAAATCAACTACACTCGAAAGCTAAAATCAAAACAATGTTGGTAGGTAAAGGTACACAATGTTATCCATTTCTCTTGGTCTGTGATTCCTAACCTTTACACCTTGGACGAACCCTTGTAATAATTTTTCATATTCCAAGGAACCCCTATATATAGTATATAATTATATATATATATTTTTTTTTTTCAGAAAAGTTTTTGAGCAATATAATTCATATGAAATCTACAATTACATCACATGAGAGTTCACACTAATAAGTCAATAATGTTATGACTCACTATTGTATTGTAAAGCACATAATTATTTTACGGTTTCTCACGGAACCCCTGGTAATGGTCGGCGGAACCCCGGTTGGGAATCACTGCTCTAGGTAATCAACACCCATCACATGACTTCCTCCATACATTGCAAAACTCACAACCTTACTTTATGTTACTTTTGTTTCTCTATTCCACCTCAATTTTATCCTACTTGATGTGTAATGTGTGCCTATGCTCAGCAATGAAAAACTGTAAAGCAAAAGCCTTAAATTTGGATCATATGGAACTGAGTGCCCATGTGCATGGAGTTTATTCTTGCGTGTTATCAAGACTTTTTTTTTTTATTGAAAATGTCATCGGTGGTTTACAACCATATTATTTAGAAAAAGTTAATGCTATCATGAACGTTAAATAAATTAATAATCAACGAAAAAAAAAAGGCGGTGACAGCTTGTCGTAGGGTAAGGAAGATTTATAAAGGTCAAATATTTTTCGTTGAATTTTCTTCGTCGCATATTTGTGCTCCCAAAAATGCCCAACTTTCTTTTCAGATCTTCGTTTATAAACTGGTGTCTAAATGGAAATATCAAATGACATAATATATATATATATATATATATATATATATATATATATATATATATATATATATATATATATATATATATATATATATATATATATATATATATATATATATATATATATATATATATACATATATATATATATATATATATATATATATATATATATATATATATATATATATATATATATATATATATATATATATATATATATATATATATATATATATATATATATATATATACATATACATATACATATACATATACATATACATATACATATACATATACATATATATATATATATATATATATATATATATATATATATATATATATATATATATATATATATATATATATATATATATATATATATATATATATATATATATATATATATATATATATATATATATATATATATATATATATATATATATATATATATATATATATATATATATATATATATATATGTATATATATATATATATATATATATATATATATATATATATATATATATATTCTTTTACATACTGTATAAAAAAAAACAAGGAAAATGTTGTATTAGCAAATATGCCAATATATTGTCATAAATGCAATTTCTCTCTCTCTCTCTCTCTCTCTCTCTCTCTCTCTCTCTCTCTCTCTCTCTCTCTCTCTCTCTCTCTCTCTCTCTCTCTCTCTCTCTCTCTCTCTCTCTCTGCATATCGGAAATACCACCATTACAACCGCAGGTTTTGTGCAAAACGAGCTGCATCGCTGGACAAAAAAGCATTAATAATACAGGGTGGTACACAACCTTTTGCTAGAGGGCATAGGGTATGAAAACAATAAATTCTAGTATAGAGCATTAAGGTATTGCTGAAACAAGAGAGGATCTATTATGCCCTCAGTATTATGTGTGGAAGCCTCGTGCATATCCCACAGCCTGCAGTCTTGAGGGATGTGATCGGAGCAATGACTAGAAGAGATCAGTGTCGAACTCAGAATCCTCCATCGCATGTTACAGGTGTCTCACAAACTTGTCCTTTGAATACAGTTCAGCATCTTGTTTTTGGATTATCTTATCCTCCACAATGTCTTTCAGAATTGCTCCGATGTGTTAGGATGGTTTGAGATCCAGTTAATTTCCAGGCCATTCAGTTAATTGACAAAATCAATTAAGATTCCTTCATCAGATTTTGCAACTTATCTATATTAAGGCATGGAACACTATAATGGAAGTAACACAATTCTTCAGAATCCAAAACGTTTCCGGACTCCTTCAAGAACTGGATTACCTTTTCCTCCAAATTATTTTTGCAAAAATAAGCTCCCGTTCAGCCCTCGCCTTCTTTGAATGCCCTCAAGGGATGCTCCACAGTGAAGTACAGAAATATTCTGATGGCATCGTTTGGCGTTTTCAATTTCTTTCTCACTCAATGGTCAAATCCTATCATTCCAATATTTAGGATGCTCATCGGTTCAAACGATGATTTAGTAGCTTGGGCAAAGGTGAAGGAATTTTTCCTCTTCCCATTGGAACAAAGAGCCACAACACCAAAAAACGATTTTCAGGAGTCACGAAGGATTTTATAGGACTTTGGAATAGTGGGAAAATCTTTCGTCCCTCCTCCCAAGCAGGAGTTTATTGATCTCTTGTACAATATTTGAATTACTTCTTATTTCCTGCATGATTCTGCAGTGATGTTTTTGGTCTCCTTGGAGTGTTTTTCTGTTGCACTAAAGCCAAACGTTGTGTGGACGTTGTCATATCCCTACTTCCTTTGGCCAGTAACCCAATGATCTATGGCCCAGTTTGTTGGCTGTCTAGTCCTAGGTGATTATGGTAGCTTCAGCTTCTGTAGCCTCTTAGTAGACATTCTGTCTAGATTCAGTAAAAACAATAATAACTTCACTGTCTCCAACGTTGAAGCCAAAGGGATAAACCAATCAGCAAACTACATCTGGAACTTAATGACAAGGAGAATTAGCAAAAAAAAAAAAAAAAAAAAAAAAAAAAATACACGGTGCACTGCTTTATCCCTAGCCCATTAGGAAAATATTTGATTAATATACAGCAGCTTTTCCGATCAAGAGATAATCTGAGAAAAATTCGAAAATTTCAAGCTGCTTGGTTGGTTTAGATATTCCACCCAGGGGAACTTTTAAGCAAGAACTCTGTGTACCTGGGTTCAAGAAGAAATATATTTCCTGCTTTCATATGTAATGATGTAATTATTTGGCACATTAGATGGCTATAAAGCAAGAAATTGCATTCTATATATTTTTTTTTTCATGATTACTGATAAATGGGCAATTTTCTCTCCAAGTCTTAAAATGTATCTCTGATTTTATTTAAACCAGGAATTCTGTATTAATATATATTTCCTTTTTCATATGAGAATAAGTTCACTGCACGCATACTCTATTGGCTTATTTATTTCTTTTCATTATTACTTCGTATAATACACCTGAAATTATACTATAATCTCAAAATAATAAACAGACATATAGTTTCTAAATTTCGTAAAGCTTCAAGTCAATGTTTTCTCTCTCTCTCTCTCTCTCTCTCTCTCTCTCTCTCTCTCTCTCTCTCTCTCTCTCTCTCTCTCTCTCTCTCTCCTCACTGCATTGCATAAAATGACGTCACAGCCTTTTCAATATTTGTGTTTCTCAGGATCTGTGCCCTTCTCCGGCTCAAGGAACAGTGTCTGGTAGCATAGTGTTTCACGTGCACCTGTGTTTGAATCTCCTCCTCCGAATAAAGAAACATGATTTGTTTTTATTTCGTTTCCTTGTTTTACAAGCATGCTATTAAATCTACGCCGTATAATTCCTACAGATGAAAAAAAAAAAACAATATCTTGGTAATCTCCTTTATTGTCATTTCATCATACTTGGGAAGTCATGTGTGCGAGATGACTATGCCATTTTATATTCTGCATGCTGCAGTGTGATTACCTAATTGTGTTTACGGGAAAGAGCCCAAAGCTCGTATCTTCCCGTCTCCTGATCGGTTCCATTTTATACTTAGTGATACTTATCATACCTGTCCTTAAAACTATGGATTGAGATAGCATTAATTACCTCCTCGCAACACTTATCTATCTGTAAAATAATGAATGCATATAGCATTTACTGTTTCCATTTATCAACTATTGTTACACTGAAAAAAGATACTTCTTTACATCCTAAAAGGAAGTTTTTTACTATAAAAATTCAGGCAGAAGACCCTCGATGATATACTTCATCAACAGCACAAAGTGGTCACTTTTTCTAATTGGTGTCTCATACTCAATTTCGCCAATATTCAAAGTATTATCTGTGAATACAGTTTCAAACAAGGATGGTTCATTTCCTTTGGCCCTTGTTAGGTCTAATACATGTTGGTACAAGAAATTTCTTTGTTCACAATCTTAGAATCATCCCCCAAAAGAATTCTCTTCAGTGGGTCAAGACAATGCCAGTCTAATTCTCTATGTTTGAAAGCACTCATAATTAATATTCTACAATTTTTCTCACGTGCAATGTTTATCACTGAACTTATTATTTGTTGTGTACCCTTATTACTTTCCTCATATATATTAAATCTTTGTTGATTCTTTAGGGAGATATATACTACAGCTATTATAATGCTCTCTTAACCCGTATTTAACTTACAATAGCAAGTTTTTATTCTTAAACCTGGAACCTTTCACTAATAAGTAATGCTATCATTCTGCCAATCCTCTCATTTCTCTCAGCCCTCATTAATTTTGAAAATCTTTGGAAAACTTTGACACTGTAAATTTCTTTTGTTAATTTTGTTTCTGTAATTTCCATTCTATCTGCTTTATGGTCGGGTATCCTATCATTTAATTCTACTGCCTTACCAGCTACCCTAACAGCGTTTATGATAGCAGCCTTAATGAGGCTGTACCTCCTAATTTTCTAACATTTTCTTTATCACGTTGCTGCTTGGATGAACCATGAAATAAAAAAAATTGTCTTTTTCATTTCTTCCCTCATTTAAACTTACAGCATTCTGCAACCAGTATTTATACTGATCCATCTCTTCCTGCATTCAATAAATATGAATGGACACTATCCTGCATTCTTGATAGTAATGCTTTACATGTGTCATCTCTATCAAAAGTTATCTTAAACATTCTTGCCTTTCCCTCTTTAACATGCTTATCAAGTCGGTGAATGCTTACAATATCATGTGGACTGCAAAATGCACTAAGCTTCGCCATCAGTTCTAAAACCCTAGCCTATTACGTTCGTGTCTTCTCTGGCATGTTGACTTATGAGATTCGCATTTGCCTGAAATTATCTTTGACCTTATTTTATCAAATGCTTCTTTGATCAAAGGGATTCTTTATCAATCATAATTTATTTTATTTTTTTTATTTTTATTTTCCTCTTATCAACTGTATGCACATTTTCTAGCATCGCGTTTTCCACTGCCTCGTTTACTGTTATATTTTTCTTTTTTTCTTTTTTTACTGCATCTTAGGGCATTTTTGTAAAATACTCTCCTAGTATGTATTCAGGCCCTGAAAATCTCCTCTGAAGTTTTCAATACTTTCCCTTTATTTGTACATTCCAAGCTGCTATTCCATCTCTCAAGAAGATAACAGTGTACTAACATTTAGTTAATTTCAGCTGTTACACAGCTTTTTGTTATTATTCTCTTGTTTGGAATTTTATTTTCCAGTAAATTGTTTTTCTCCTCCAAGCTTTTAATTAATTTTTTCTGGTTCTTTTCTTCCCTTCTCTGGTATCTTATATCTCCCTTCCAAAGATCCTATATTTTCTCTGCTCTAATTCCCTCTCTTTGCTCTCAAACTTTTCTCTCAACTTTTCTTGCCATATTCTGAATATTATCATCCAAATTCTTTACCTTTGCTTAAAGTCATTGAACTCTTTTATTTTTTTTTCTTAGCTTTCTTATGTTTGTCCTCTCTCTAGGAGTCCCTCCCTTACCTTTTCCTAGGCTATGAGGGAAAAATGATAGCTGACATTAGTATAGGAGAGCTACCATATAGTGAATGTCTTTTAAAATATTAGTTTATACAAATTTACTTTAGCTACTCAAAAATACAAATTCAGTAATTTTTTTTTTCAATAGACCATCTACCTGGCAAGACACCTATTAATGCAATGTTTCATTTCAGTTATGATAAATACCTTATCAAGAAAAATTTTTGAACATTCATTTCACTGCTAATGTAAAATGCCAACACTCACAGAATATAAATGCCAGTTCATTGTTTTTTACATTTATTATTTCTTTTAATACCATACCAATTACTGTGAGAAAAATATTTTTAAACCCAACTTTAAAACCAAGAAATTAAACCACAGGATCAAGTTAATCACAAGCAATAAATACTTCTCCTGATTTACACAAATATTAGGCAAATTCAGTGTTGTGGTGCTGGCACCTTTAATGTACACGTACCTTCTATGGCTCTCTTCTGTTTCTTCCCTCGTCGATATATAGCAAATAGTTTCTTTTCAATTTTTGCGGCATTCGTTACACACACACACACACACACACACACACACACACACAAAAGTCTAAAAGACCTTCAAGAATTCAAAGAAGTGTTCATTAGACAATACAGAACACAGGAAGAGATGGGAAAGATCAAAAACTTGTTGCAAGAGGCAAGAAGGTTAAATGATGAAAGAAATGAAGAAGAGAAGAAAAATTTTCATTACAGAGTTCTTCCAGACAAAGGGGAGATAAAAAAAGATAATGACAGAAGATCAGGGGATGGGGCCTCATTAAGATTGTTATACACAAATGCTGATGGATTAGCTGGTAAGGCAGTAGAATTAAAAGATAGGATTCACAACAGTAAGGCAGATATAGTAGCAATTACAGAGACTAAGTTGAGTGAGGACATGAACAGTGTCACAGTTTTTCCTAAGGGTTTCAGAATACTAAGGGTTGAAAGATCTGAGAGGACTGGTGGAGGGATAGCACTGCTCATAAGTGAAAGGATTCAAGTCGAAGAAATAAACTTGGCTATAGAAAGTGAGTTCAAGGAATTTCTTGTTTCTCGCATAAATACTGGGTCAGAGAGCATTATAATAACTGTTGTATACAACCCACCAAGGAACCAAAATAGGCTTGAAGTTTATGAGGAAAGTCATATAGGTACTATTGAAGTCATAAACTCAGTTGTTAACATGGCACGGGAAAAAAAATGTAGGATTTTGATTATGGAAGACTTTAATCATAAAGAGATAGATTGGATAAATCTTGACCCACACAGTGGTGAGGACTCATTCGGGGCAAGATTCCTAGATTGCGTACAAGGGAATTTCCTACACCAACATGTAATGGAACCAACAAGGGCCAGGGGTGGGGATGAGCCATCACTACTTGATCTAGTGTCCACAGATAATGTGTTGGATATTGAAAAAATTGAGTATGAACCACCAATTGGAAAGAGTGACCACTGTGTGTTGTTGATGGAGTATATCATTGAAGATATTCTTCCTGAGAGTAGAGGCACTGAGGACATGAGGAGGAACTATCCGAAAGGAGATTACATCAAAATGAATGAGCTTTTTGCAGTTATTGACTGGAGAACCTTATTTTACAACAAATCTGTACAAGAAATGTATGACATCTTTTGTGAGAAATATGGGAAGATAGTAGATTGCTGCATACCTGTCACCAAAGTAGGTGTAATTCATGCCAGAGAGAAATGGTTCGATAATGGGTGTAAAAGAGCTAAGGAGTGGAGAGACAAATGCTGGAAAAGGTATAGGAGGAGAAAAAACATAAATGCCTGGCAAACCTACAAAAGAGCAAGAAATGACTACCTAAGTAAAAGGAGAGAGGCAGAGAGAGATTATGAGAGGGACATCACCAGGAAGGCTAAGGAAAATCCCAAGCTTTTCCACAGCTTTATCAGAGGAAAACTGAAGGTAAAAGAACAGGTTTTAAGGCTAAAGAGAGCGGATGGAAACATCACTGAGACGGATGAAGAGATCTGCAAAGAATTGAACAAGGAGTTTCAGTCAGTATTTACAGTAGAAAATACCCCCACCCCCTCAGATTGCAGTGATAGAAGCTCAAGGGCCGGTATTAGAGAACATCAACCTTACAGCCACAGAGGTATGCAAAGCGCTGATGGATTTAGATGTTCATAAAGCTACAGGTCCCGATGACATATCCCCTCATGTGCTTAAAAAATGCGCAAACACAATATCAGTGGCACTAAGTATCATATTTAAGGAGTCACTGGAGTCGGGGGAGATTCCAAGATGCTGGAAACAAGCAAATGTGATACCTATCTTCAAAAAGGGAAGGAGGGATACGGCTCTGAACTATAGACCTGTTTCCTTGACCAGCATAGTTTGCAAAGTTATGGAGAAACTACTAAGGAAACATATCTCTCTTCACTTGGAATCCTTCAACTTTTTGTCAGTGAGGCAACATGGCTTCAGAGAAGGTAGATCAACAGTAACAAACTTATTAGAATTTTATGATGAGGTAAGCCAAATCTTACAGGAAAGAGAGGGATGGGCAGATTGCATATTCCTAGACTTCCAGAAAGCGTTTGACACTGTTCCACATGGGAGACTTATTAGGAAGCTGCAATCAATGGCTAGAATAGGTGGAAATGTTTTGGAATGGATAAAAACTTACTTAGAAGGAAGGGAACAGAGGGTTAGAGTAAGACACTCAGTGTCTGAATGGAGAAGAGTTAGTAGTGGAGTTCCACAGGGTTCAGTTTTAGGGCCACTTTTGTTCCTTGTATATGTAAATGACCTACCAGAGTCTGTAAATTCATTCATGAATATGTTTGCAGATGATGCAAAGATTGTGAAGAAAGTAAAAAACGAGAACAATGGTAGAGAACTTCAGGAGGATCTAAATAATCTGCATGAGTGGTCAGAAAAGTGGCTAATGAAATTCAATACTTCAAAATGTAAGGTAATGAGAGTGGGTACAAGTGCAAGAAGGCCCAAGCTTGACTACTCGGTGGCTGGAGTACAACTTCAAGAGACAGAAAATGAGAGAGATCTAGGAGTAAACATACTGGCAGATTTGTCTCCAGAAATACATATAAATGGCATAGTAAGGGCAGCATATGCATTCTTATCAAATGTAAGGGTAGCCTTCAGGCACATGGACAAGGAAATGTTCAGAAATATTTATGTAACCTATGTGAGGCCAAAACTCGAATATGCAGCCCCCTTTTGGAATCCGCACTTGAAAAAGCACATAGCTAAGCTTGAAAAAGTTCAAAGACATGCCACGAAACTGGTGCCAGAAATACGCAATCTCAGATATGATGAGAGGCTGAGGGAATTAGACTTACCATCACTCGAAGCTAGAAGAGTGAGGGGGGATATGGTGACAATCTTTAAATTCCTTCATGGTTATGATAGAGTGGATAGGGATCGATATTTTGATATGGCTGGCTCTAGAACTAGAGGTAATACTTTTTCAGTGTAAGAGTAGTTGATAATTGGAATTCGCTAAGCGAGGAGGTAGTTAATGCTATCTCAATCCATAGTTTTAAGGACAGGTATGATAAGTATCACTAAGTATAAAATGGAACCGATGAGGAGACGGGAAGATACGAGCTTTGGGCTCTTTCCCGTAAACACAATTAGGTAATCAATTAGGTAATCACACAGTCAGTATTTACAGTAGAAAATACCCCACCCCCTCAGGTTGCAGTGATAGAAGCTCAAGGGCCGGTATTAGAGAACATCAACCTTACAGCCACAGAGGTATGCAAAGCGCTGATGGATTTAGATGTTCATAAAGCTACAGGTCCTGATGACATATCCCCTCATGTGCTTAAAAAATGCGCAGTCTCCATATCAGTGGCACTAAGTATCATATTTAAAAAGTCACTGGAGTCATGGGAGATTCCAAGATGCTGGAAACAAGCAAATGTGATACCTATCTTCAAAAAGGGAAGGAGGGATACGGCTCTGAACTATAGAACAGTTTCCTTGACCAGCATAGTTTGCAAAGTTATGGAGAAACTACTAAGGAAACATATCTCTCTTCACTTGGAATCCTTCAACTTTTTGTCAGTGAGGCAACATGGCTTCAGAGAAGGTAGATCAACAGTAACAAATTTATTAGAATTTTATGATGAGGTAAGCCAAATCTTACAGGAAAGAGAGGGCTGGGCAGATTGCATATTCCTAGACTTCCAGAAAGCATTTGACACTGTTCCACATGGGAGACTTATTAGGAAGCTGCAATCAATGGCTAGAATAGGTGGAAATGTCTTGAAATGGATAAAAACTTACTTAGAAGGAAGGGAACAGAGGGTTAGAGTAACACACTCAGTGTCTGAATGGAGAAGAGTTAGTAGTGGAGTTCCACAGGGTTCAGTTTTAGGGCCACTTTTGTTCCTTGTATATGTAAATGACCTACCAGAGTCTGTAAATTCATTCATGAATATGTTTGCAGATGATGCAAAGATTGTGAAGAAAGTAAAAAACGAGAACAATGGTAGAGAACTTCAGGAGGATCTAAATAATCTGCATGAGTGGTCGGAAAAGTGGTTAATGAATTTCAATACTTCAAAATGTAAGGTAATGAGAATGGGTACAAGTGCAAGAAGGCCCAAGCTTGACTACTCGGTGGCTGGAGTACAACTTCAAGAGACAGAAAATGAGAGAGATCTAGGAGTAAACATACTGGCAGATTTGTCTCCAGAAATACATATAAATGGCATAGTAAGGGCAGCATATGCATTCTTATCAAATGTAAGGGTAGCCTTCAGGCACATGGACAAGGAAATGTTCAGAAATATTTATGTAACCTATGTGAGGCCAAAACTCGAATATGCAGCCCCCTTTTGGAATCCGCACTTGAAAAAGCACATAGCTAAGCTTGAAAAAGTTCAAAGACATGCCACGAAACTGGTGCCAGAAATAAATAATCTCAGTTATGATGAGAGGCTGAGGGAATTAGACTTACCATCACTCAAAGCTAGAAGAGTGAGGGGGGATATGGTGACAGTCTTTAAATTCCTTCATGGTTATGATAGAGTGGATAGGGATCGATATTTTGATATGGCTGGCTCTAGAACTAGAGGTCATAGTTTGAAGCTTCGTAAGAAAACTTCTTTGCAGGATGTAAGAAAATACTTTTTCATTGTAAGAGTAGTTGATAATTGGAATTCGCTAAGCGAGGAGGTAGTTAATGCTATCTCAATCCATAGTTTTAAGGACAGGTATGATAAGTATCACTAAGTATAAAATGGAACCGATGAGGAGACGGGAAGATACGAGCTTTGGGCTCTTTCCCATAAACACAATTAGGTAATCACAATTAGGTAATCACACAGCCACAGAGGTATGCAAAGCGCTGATGGAGTTAGATGTACATAAAGCTACAGGTCCTGATGATATATCCCCTCATGTACTTAAAAAATGCACAAACTCAATATCAGTGGCACTAAGTATCGTATTTAAAAAGTTACTGGAGTCAGGGGAGATTCCAAGATGCTGGAAACAAGCAAAAGGGGAAGGAGGGATACGGCTCTGAACTATAGACCAGTTTCCTTGACCAGCATAGTTTGCAAAGTTATGGAGAAACTACTAAGGAAACATAAGGAAAAGATGGGCAGAATATTTTGAGTGCTTGCTGAATGTTGAGGAAGATAGAGAGGCAGCTATAGTGGCAGTGGTAGGGGTTCAAGGGCCAGTAATGGGAGATGAAAATGAGAGAGAGATTACAAGAGAGGAGGTGAAAAGGGCACTGTATGAAGCGAAAGCAGGTAAAGCACCTGGAATGGATGGTGTGAGAGCGGAGATGTTGAAAGAAGGGGGTGTGACTGCATTGGAATGGTTAGTGAGAGTGTTTAATATATGCTTTATGTTGTCATTGGTGCCAGTGGATTGGGTGATTGCCTGTATAGTGCCCCTATACAAAGGTAAGGGAGATATGTATGAATGCAGTAATTTTAGGGGTATAAGTTTGTTGAGTGTGGTAGGAAAAGTGTATGGTAGGATACTGGTTAATAGGATTAGGGATAAGACAGAATATGTGATCGCGGAAGTGCAGAGTGGTTTTAGGAGAGGTAGAGGTTGTATAGATCAGATTTTTATAGTTAGGCAGTTATGTGAGAAATATTTAGCAAAGGGTAAGGATGTGTATTTTGCATTTTTGGATCTGGAGAAAGCATATGATAGAGTTGATAGAGAGGCTATGTGGAATGTTTTGAGATTATATGGAATCAATGGTAAATTGTTACATGCAGTGAAGAGTTTGTATGAGGGTAGTAGAGCTTGTGTTAGGGTAGGGAATGAAGTGAGTGAGTGGTTTCCAGTGAGTGTGGGACTGAGACAGGAATGTGTGATGTCACCATGGCTGTTCAATTTGTATATTGATGGAGGTGTAAGAGAGGTGAATGAGCGAGTGCGTGGTCGAGGTTTGAGAATGGTAGATGGGGATGATAACGAGTGGGAGCTGAATCAGTTGCTGTTTGCAGATGATACTGTGGTGGTGGCAGATTCAGACGAAAAGCTGTGTCAGTTAGTGTCCGAATTTGGAATGGTGTGTGAGAGAAGGAAGCTGCGAGTGAATGTGGGAAAGAGTAAGGTTATGAGGTGTACAAGAAATGAGGATGGCGCTGGATTGAATGTTATGTTGAATGGAGAGACACTTGAGGAGGTTAATCAGTTTAAGTATTTAGGCTCGGTTATAGCTGCAAATGGTGGAGTGGAAGCAGATGTGTGTCACAGAGTGAATGAAGGATGTAAAGTGTTGGGTGCATTGAAAGGAGTGATGAAGAATAGAGGGTTGGAAATGAATGTTAAGAAAGTTTTGTATGAGAAAGTGGTTGTGCCAACTGTGATGTATGGATCAGAGTTATGGGGTATGAAAGTAAGTGAGAGACGGAAACTAAATGTGTTTGAGATGAAATGTCTAATGAGTATGATTGGTGTATCTCGATTGGATAGGGTTAGGAATGAACTGGTGAGAGCAAGAACGGGTGTGAGGAGAGAAATTGCAGCCAGAGTAGATATGAACGTTCTGAGATGGTTTGGCCATGTGGAAAGGATGGATGATGAAAGGCTGCTGAAAAAGGTGATGAATACGAGAGTTCATGGGAGAAATGCTAGAGGGAGGCCTAGGTTAGGATGGATGGATGGAGTAAGGAGAGCCCTGAATGATAGGAGGATGGATGTGAGGGAAGCAAGCGAGCGTGCTAGGAATAGGAATGAGTGGCGAGCGATTGTGACGCGGCTCTGATGGGCATCTGCTGTTACCACGGGGCTGCATCTTACAGAGATAGCCCTGTGGTAGGGGCAGTAGGAGGTGCTGGCAGTTGTGAAGCGACACAGGTTGTGGAAGAGCCGGGAGGATGGGCTGTGGCACTCCAGGAGTGCCATCTGAACGGTCGCTAGCTCCCTCGTCATTGCCCATAGAGCAAAGTAATCCCCCTATTTGTTTTCCTTTCTTGATGTCGGCTACCCCCCAATTAAAGGGGGAAACAGCCAAGGTATATGTATGTACCTCTCTTCACTTGGAATCCTTCAACTTTTTGACAGTAAGGCAACATGGCTTCAGAGAAGGTAGATCAAGAGTAACAAACTTATTAGAATTTTATAATGAGGTAAGCCGAATCTTACAGGAAAGAGAGGGCTGGGAAGATTGCATATTCCTAGACTTCCAGAAAGCGTTTGACACTGTTCCACATGGGGGACTTTTTAGGAAGCTGCAAACAATGGCTAAAATAGGTGGAAATGTCTTGGAATGGATAAAAACTTACTTAGAAGGAAGGAAACACAGGGTTAGAGTAAGACACTCAGTGTCTGAGTGGAGAAGAGTTAGTAGTGGAGTACCACAGGGTTCAGTTTTAGGGCCACTTTTGTTCCTTGTATATGTAAATGACCTACCAGAGTCTGTAAATTCATTCATGAATATGTTTGCAGAAGATGCAAAGATTGTGAAGAAAATAGGAAACGAGAACAATGGTAGAGAACTTCAGGAAGATCTAAATAGTCTGCATGAGTGGTCAGAAAAGTGGCTAATGAAATTCAATACTTCAAAATGTAAGGTAATGAGAATGGGTACAAGTACAAGAAGGCCCAAGCTTGACTACTCAGTGGCTGGAGTACAACTTCAAGAGACAGAAAATGAGAGAGATCTAGGAGTAAACATACTGGCAATTTGTCTCCAGAAATACATATAAATGGCTTAGTAAGGGCAGCATATGCCTTCTTATCAAATATAAGGGTAGCCTTCAGGCACATGGACAAGGAAATGTTCAGAAATATTTATGTAACCTATGTGAGGCCAAAACTCGAATATGCAGCCCCCTTTTGGAATCCGCACTTGAAAAAGCACATAGCTAAGCTCGAAAAGTTCAGAGACATGCCACGAAACTGGTGCCAGAAATATGTAATCTCAGTTATAATGAAAGGCTGAGGGAATTAGACTTACCATCACTCGAAGCTAGAAGATTGAGGGGGGATATAGTGACAGTCTTTAAATTCCTTCATGGTTATGATAGAGTGGATAGGGATCGATATTTTGATATGGCAGGCTCTAGAACTAGAGGTCAGAGTTTGAAGCTTCGTAAGAAAACTTCTTTGCAGGATGTAAGGAAATACTTTTTCACTGTAAGAGTAGTTGATAATTGGAATTCGCTAGCGATGAGGTAGTTAATGCTATCTCAATCCATAGTATTGAGGACAGGTATGATAAGTATCACTAAGTACAAAATGGAACCGATCAGGAGACGGGAAGATACGAGCTTTGGGCTCATTCCCGTAAACACAATTAGGTAATCACATATGAACAAAGAAGTGTTCAGAAATATTTATGTAACTTATGTGAGGCCAAAGCTTGAATATGCAGCACCCTTTTTGGAATCCACACTTGAAAAAGTATATAAATAAGCTGGAAAAAATCAGAGACATGCTATGAAACTGGTGCCAGAAATACGCATTCTCAGTTATGAGGAGAGGTTGAGGGAATTAGATTTACAATCACTTGAAGTTGGAAAATGGGAGGGGATATGGTGAAGGTTTGTAAATTATTTCATGGTTTTGACAGACTGGATAGGGGTCGATATTTTGATATGGCTGACTCTAGAAATAGAGGTCATAGTTTGAAGCTTCATAAGAAAACTTCTTTGCAGGATGTAAGGAAGTACTTTTTTAGTATAAGAATAGTTGATGATTGGAATTCGCTAAGCGAGGAAGTTAATGCTAACTCATTTCATCGTTTCAAAGACGAAAATGAGTATCATTGAGTATAGAAAAGGAAGCGACCAGGAGACGGAGAGTTATGAGCAAAAGTCTCTTTCCAGTTAGCACAATTAGGTAACTGCAATTGGGTAATTACACACACACACACACACACACACACCACACACACACACACACACACACACACAAAATTTGTTCCCACAGCATATGCAGATTTTCCAATTTAAAAAAAAAATTATATTTTATCAAGGTGTGTGCATTTACTAAATTGTATTTACTTGATTGTGCTCACGGGAAAGAGCCCTATGCTCGTAATTCCCATATATCCGTAAAGGTATGCATGTCTTTAGCATTTACTGTTTCCTCACTTAGCGAATTCCAGTTTTCAACTATTACTACATTAAAAAAGTACTTTCTTTATCCTGTAAAAAATTAAAAAATTTCTTACGAAGCTTCAAATTGTCAAGAAATTATATTTCCCCTTATAAGCTGTGGGATTGAAGAGGCTGCTGTGTAGAACAAAAATAAATTATGAAGGCTACTCAAATCTAGTGATCCCACATGAAAGTTCGAATGGCTGAAGTCAGAAGATAGTTTTGGGACTGGCTCTGGCTAAGATGAGCTGTGCATATTGGGAAGTTGACACAGCGACATCCTGGATGGGAACCAGGAACATTATCCGCTACATTACGAGAAGTCCTTCATATTTTAACTATTTACTCAGTCTCTCAGAGGGTAATAGAAACAGCGACCCCACGTGATCATTGGAAAAGCTGCTGATAAAGAGGTGTAATATAACTACTCTTTTAATCCAGCACGATGACTATAGTCACTGAGCTTTGATAATTGGACAATAGCTGCCTCGACTCGGATAACGACAGCTGCACTTATTGCGAAAATTATCTGTAGTTATATTACAAAAAAAAAAAAAAAAAAAAGATAAGACTTGGATGGAGAGAGAGGAAAAGATTTTTCAAGAATTTATAGTGAACATAATGACAGGCTTATAATACCAAAGAAAATAATAAAATTTGATAACATAGACAAAGACACTATTTTCTCTCAGATGAATTTCTGTTCTGACAGGGCTGTGCTTCTTAATGGTCCGATATGGACTGGATTTTGTGCAATATAATTAGCATATACTCCTAAAGAACTTTATGTAAAAAGTGTTAACAAGACAGGCGTTGCTTCACTTACAGCAAGAACAAAATAATCTCTCTCTCTCTCTCTCTCTCTCTCTCTCTCTCTCTCTCTCTCTATATATATATATATATATATATATATATATATATATATATATATATATATATATATATATATATATATATATATATATATATATATCTGAAATAGAATTCCTTTCGACCACCACTAGTTTACAAATATAGTCATGACACTCTCTTAAATAACGCGAGATAAGAAGCCTATCTATCCAGCACTATTAAAAGATAGCATCTCTTATGAGAGCAAACTTTATCAGGAATATACGATACTATCATAACTGCTTCCGAAGCAGTTATATCAATGTTGTGAATGGTTTTATCTTATCCTACTGGGAATTCCTACGTATCTATAGCACTGTCTACGATAAGGAGAGGTTGTTGTTGATTTTCTTGTTTACATTATTGTTTTTGTCTCTGTCTTGGATCATTGCGTCATTTTGACCTCTCATTTATCTCAACAGTTCTATATTCATTCTGTGACTTACAATATTATTGAATTTAATCCTTTTTTATGTCCATATACATATTAGCATTTTTTATATGTATGCCGTTGTTACTATCGTTGTTTATATTCAAATCTAATTACCGGTATTTTAAATAGTTTTTTCCTTTATGTGTATGTATGTATGTATGTATGTATGTACCTATGTATGTATGTATGTATGTACCTATATAATCTTGCTTACGGGAAAGAGCCCCATGCTCGCAACTCCCCGTCTCCTGCTCGATTCCATTTTTGTACTTGGTGATGATTATCATACATGAAATTAACATTAATTACCTCCTCGTTTAGCCCAGTTCCAATCATGAACTACTCTTACACTAAAAAAAAAAAAAAAAAAAAAGTACTTCCTTACACCCTGCAAAGAAGTTTTCTTACGAAGCTTCAAACTATGACCTCTATTTCTAGAGTCAGCCATATCAAGATATCGATCCATATCCACTCTCTTATAACCATGAAGGAATTTAAAAACCGTTACCATATCCCCCTTATTCTTCTTGCTTCGAGTGAAGGTTAGTCTAAATTCCCTCAGCCTCTCCTCATAACTGAGATTGCGAATTTCTGGCACCAGTTTCGTGGCATGCCTTTGAACTTTTTCCAGCTTAACTACGTGTTTTTTCAAGTGTGGATTCCAAAAGGGTGCTGCATAATCAAGTCTTGGCCTCACATAGGTTACATAAATATTTCTGAACATTTACTTGTCCATGTACCTGAAGGCTACCCTTACATTTGCTAAGAAAGCATATACTGCCCTTACTATTCCATTTATATGCATATCTGGAGACCAATCGGCCAGTATGCTTTACTCCTAGATCTCTCTCATTCTCTGTCTCTTGAAGTTCTGCTCCTGCTATTGAGTATTCAAGCTTGGATCTTCTTGCACTTGCACCCATTCTCATTACCTCACATTTAGAAGGACTGAATTTCATTGGCCATTTTTCTGATCCCCTAATGCAGACTATTTAGGTTTCCTGAAGTTCTCTACCATTGTTATCATCTCTTACTTTCTTCACAATCTTTACATTATCTGAAAACATATTCATGAATGAATTTACAGACTCTGGTAGGTCATTTACATATGCAATGAACAAAAGTGGCCTAAAACTGAGTCCTGAGGAACTCAAATTCTAACCCTTCTCCATTCAGACACTGAGAGTTTTACTCTAACACTTCTGTTTCCTTCCTTATAAGTAAGTTTTTATCCATTCCAAGACATTTCTACCTATTCTCGCCATTGCTTGCAGCTAATTAATAAATCTCGCCGTGTGGGACCATATCATATCCCCTATGGAAGTCTAGGAGTATGCAATCTGCTCAGCCCTCTCTTTCCTGTAAGATTCGGCTTACCTCATCATAACATTCTAATAAGTTTGTTACTGTATGTATGTATGTACTGTATGTATGTATGAATGTATGTATGTATGTATGTGTGTATGTATGTATGTATGTTTTTTTTATGAGATGGACACTAGGACAGGCAAAATCTGCCCTCATCAAAAAAGGCCCTGTCACGTGAAAACACCTAGATGAAGGAAAATGAAAAGGTTAAGGACAAGGCAGAGATGAGGTGATGTTACACAAAGGAAAATGACAGACAGGAAAAGTAGTCAAAGTACAGAGGACCTAGAGATATGGAGGATTAGGCCCTGAGATGACGATAGATCTGCTTTTTGAAGGAAGCTAGGTCATAATAATTAGGAAAGACAGAAGGAGGAAGAGAGTTCCAGAGTCTGGGGGTAGATGGGAAGAAGCAGTCACTGCAACGACCAATCCGCGAGCTACAAATCTCCACACAGTACCAGTGAGATGAGGCCGCTTGGTGAGTGTTACACTGGCCTCGGCAGTGGGGGAGGGATGCAACTCAGCCAACTCATCAAAGCAGCGATGGAAGTAGTAGCAATAGAAAAGAGAAAGGGATTGATACCTTACGGCAAAGAGAGAGAGAATCCAGATTAGAAGTAAGAGATGGAACATTAATGAGTCTGACTGCCTTAGATTCAACCCTATCAAGGAGATGAGTATAAGAAGAAGAGCCCCGGATGCGTGAGCAGTATTCTAAGAATGGGTGGATAAGACCTTCTTAGATTTTAAGTAATTGTACAGAGGAAAAGTAATGACGAAAATGAAACAGAACCCCCAATTTTTTTTGGATGAAGACTTAGAAATCTGGATTATGTGATTCCTCCAAGACAAGTTAGAGGTTATATGGATTCCCAATATGATGATAGAATTAAGAGGGTAAATTTCGTTAGTTTCGAAGAAGATAAAGAGATAGCAGTCTTGGAGGCATTGAATTTAACTAAATTTAGAGTGCCCCACTCAGATATCTAGTGCAAATCGGAGTTGAGAGTAGAAGAAAGAGTGATACAGAGACTGATTACGAGTAGCAGATGAAGGTTGTGAAGAAAAAAGGCAGAGGAAAAGTGAAGAGTAGAATCGTCAGCAAAGGCATGAAGAAGAGAGGAAGATGGGGATTGTAGAAGATCATTGATGAAGAGAAGGAACAGAGTAGGTGAAAGAACGGAGCCCTGTGGAACACCAATGGTAACAGAGAAAGGGCTTGATGTTGCACCATCAACAACTACAGATATAAACCGGCCAGAGAGAAAACTGGAAATCAGAGAAAAGACAGAAGGGGTAAAGCCAACAGAGCCTTGGGCCAGACTCAGTCAAAAGCCTTAGAGATATCAAGGGTAACGACAAAGGATTCCCATAGTTCCTCAGAGAAGATGACCATACATGAGTGAGATATGACTGGAGGTCACCTGTGCATCTTGCCTTGCAGAAGCCGTACTGGTGATCGGAGATAAGTGAGTTAGATTCAAGGTGTTTCAAGAAGTGAGCATTGAACAAAGATTCAAAAACTTTTGCAATAGAGGAGGTTAGTGGAATAGGTCGGTAGTTGGAAGGATTAGAATGGTCACTCTTCTTAGGAACAGGTTGAACTAGATCATGCTTCCAAGATGAAGAATAGACACTGGTTGACAGAATGGGGTGAAAAAGACGAGCAAAGCACTGGAGCCAGTTCATCTGCAAACTCCTTAAGAAACCTTGCAGGGATGCCATTGGGACCAGATGCCTTGTTTGTCTTTAGCGAGCAAAGAACCTTATGAATTTTGCGTGAAGAAAGTATAAGTAATTGTTAAAGTATAAGTAATAGTTAGAGAGGGGTAAAGATTGAGGAACAGGTGCACTGGAATCATTTATAGAAGAGTTGGCAGTAAAATGAGAGCCAAAGAGAGTGGGTTTGTCAGTGGGAGAGAAAGCTATAGAACCATCAGAACAAATGAGAGAGGGAAAGCTTGAGTTACAGAAGTTTTTGGAGAGGTTTTTGGCTAAGGACCAGAAGCATTTCTCAGTGGGAGAGGAGTTAAGGTCATCAACTTTACTTCTTATGCAGGAAGCCTTAGACCTTCGAAGCTGAGTAGTACAGCAATTTCTAGCTACAATAAAAGCAGAGTGAATTAAATCGGAAGAAGAGGCTTGGAATGATCGGTGTGCCCGATTCCTGGCCTGGATAGCCATGGAGCAGGCTCGGTCAAACCAAGGTTTAGGGGGAGAGAAAGTTTTCGTAGAAGAGGGGATGTACGCCTCCATTCCCGAGGTCATGAGCGACCAGCAATAAAGGAGCAAGGTGTTAATCTCCCGAGAGGTTAAATTACTGTAACATATGTCCCCTTCGGATTATCATATTTCAGATTTGGTATTGGTTGGGTTCAGTCCAAGTGTGGAGCTGAGTGCCTTTGCCTCCCATAGTTCATATTTGCTACTCCACATTTTCCTCTTTCCTTTTTGGAATTGGTGGACTCAGTTAAGGGAGGAGCTGCGCTGCCTCCCACTTTCATGATTTTATTCTCTCTTCTTTCTGCAATTACTTATATCTATATCTAAGGCAGGAGACAAGAATACTGCCTGCGTGTTCCCTTGCACGTCGTAAAAGTCGACTCAGTTGTGCGACGCGAGGGAACTGATAATCCCTTTCTTAGTATTTTCCTCCGGCAGATTCAAGATTTTAATTTGACTCGGCCCCTACCGACGAGGATTTTGGCCTTTGTATATTTACAGATAGATAATTAAGGTGATACACCACTCTACCCCACCCTTCCATGCGAATAAATATTGGAATAAACCAGTTTTATTCATCATTTAGGGATTGATTGCACATACTCTTATTTCTGCCTTGTCCTTAAGCTGCTACTATATCTCAAATGGCTTCTTAGTGCCCGGGCCCGATAAGGGCAATATTCTTTGCCTGTCCCGGTGTCACATCGTTTGAGTGCCTCAGAGTTCAAAAAAACGATCCTTACATTTCTATTTCGTATATATGAGCACCGTAATGACCTAAGTAGGAGGTGATGGACCAAAGATCAAGCCCACGATGTGGTGATAGGATGGGCATCCAGCATGGGCATCCAGCCTTAATTGCCAGGCTCCAATTCATCAATGTCCACCTACAAATGAGAACTAATGATGGCACAATAAATGTAAAAAAAAGAAAAAAAACGTATTGACCTAAGTGCATGTAAATAAGAAAAAATAAAACAGTTCCATTTTATATCTCGCAGTGTACAATGTCATCATCATAACGGTTTTTTTTTTCTCTCTTTGTACCAGATGGAGCAAGCAGCGGGGAAACACTCCCCTAGGAAATTGCGATTTCGAATCATTCCAAAGTATTTCTGTGAAATATATATATATATATATATATATATATATATATATATATATATATATATATATATATATATTTTTTTTTTTTATTTTTTTATTTTTTTTTTTTTATTTATTTTTTTTTTTTTTTTTGCATGACGAATGTTGTTGTTGAAAGCTATGATTGCTGGGTTGTAATTAAAGGTATTCTAAACTGCAGCTTTATTATAGTAGATATACCCATTGATAAAGTTATATATATATATATATATATATATATATATATATATATATATATATATATATATATATATATATATATATATATATATATGAATCATATTTTACCCCTGACGGGGACTCGACCCTAAGCCACAAAATTACTATGCCAAGGCGTTGTTAACTTCGCCACTGAAGATCAAAAGGAAAAGCAAACCTTACAGTTAACTGCTATACTAGGAATGAACATATTCTATCTGAATGCTTTTTTTGTTCATATTACAGCTTCTCCTAACCTCACTTGTTTCTTTGTTTTTCGCATTTAATTAAAATCCCAGCTATACAGGGATTAATAATATACAAATAAAAACACATTAACATATGTGCAAACATGAATTATATTTTACCCCTGACCAGGACTCAAACCTAAGACACATAATTATTGTGCCAAGGCACTATCAACCACACCACTGAAGGTCTATAGGAGAAACTAACCTTACAGCTTAGCTGCTATACTAGGAATGAACACATTCTATCTTAATGCCTTTTTGTTCATATTACAACTTCTCCTAACCTCAATCGTGGCATCATTTTTTTTTTCATTTAATTCAAATCCCATCTATATTTAATTATTTGATATTTATTAATGCCTACATTGCTGAGATTCGAAGTAAATGAGAAAAATGAAGCCACGATTGAGGTTAGGAGAACGTGTAACATAAACAAAATTTCATTCAGATAGAATGTGTTCATTCTTAGTATAGCATTTAAGCTGTAAGGCTTGCTCCTCCTTTAGGCCTTCAGCGGTGTAGTTGGTAGCGCCTTGGCACAGTAATTATGCGTCTTAGGTTCGAGTCCCGGTCAGGGGTAAAATATGATATATATATATATATATATATATATATATATATATATATATATATATATATATATATATATATATATATATATATATCTCCTGTAATTATATTAATGTATACCTATAGTTCTCTTCGCATGAGGAGAAAGTCAAAGAGAGACTTGTTACCATATCTGCATAATTATTAGATTATCCATATGCTAAGTAATTCCTTAAGGTCGACAGATAACATGATGTCAGTTAGACTCGTGAACTAATTACACTCTATACTTTTCTCAATTATTCTGATAATAACTATAGGTATGCAATGTCACATTCTTTATTGAAAGTAATTAGGTACAAATTAAAGGTAAAGTACGGGCAGTTCATGTCAATAACTTATAAAACGTCAGTTTTCGATAATTTTCAAATTTCATTTCAATGTTGTGAGATAGGATGACAATGAAATTCAAGGGAACGATAAATATAGAGGTAAAAGGGGGACAGGAAATAGTGTGATCGAAAGAGGCTGATTGTAAGAATTCACATATGAAGAAGCAAGAAATTAGCAGATGATTCGCTCCAAAGAATGATCGCAAGAGGCTAGTCAAAAAACGGGAAAGGCTAAAGACAGAGAAGACTTCACTTCCAATTGATATACATGGCACTTTACTACCGTAATCCAGGATCTTGATTCAAACTTCACAAGTAGCTCTCTGGCAGCTACTTTATTTTTTGAGGGGTCAAGAGCTCTTGCATAAGGAGAGGTTGGTGGTGTAAATAGTGTGGTAACCCCTGTCAACTCTGCAGGTTGAGTGCACCATCATGTAAGTGGTACTTATGGAGAATGGAATTTGCAGATTTCCTCGCTTCGAAAGGGCAAATCATGCCATTCTCGCAACTGCCAAAAATACTCTTCATACATATCTAAATTATGAAGTAGAGCCTGAGTTTATTCAATGTCCTATGGCATCTTGGAAGGAAATATTATCTCGAATAATAGTGGCCACAATGTGACTGGGATGCGAGGGTTGTGCAATTGTGGATGCATATGGCCCTGGCGGTGAAAGAAGTGAGGAGTAAAGCGGAGAATTTTGGATGAAATTCAGCGAGTGTGTGAAAGACTTGGGATTTAAGTGCTTGTGTAGGGAATGACCAAGTGGATGGTGTGATTGGGAAGTATGGAGTAGCTGGTAGGAATGAGACTGGAGAGAAAAATTATAGAATTGTGTTTTGAGAGAGATGTTTATTGCCAATACTGTATTTAAAAAGAAGGATGTGCACAAGTTTTCATAGGTCAGAGTAGATATTGGTAGAGTAGCTGAAAGAGTATTCATGGATTATGTTGTGGTGGACAGGAGGGTGACTGGAGGAGTATTGAATGTGAATGCACTGAGAGGTGCTAGTGGTGGAATATCTGATTATTATTTAGTGGAAAGTAGGGTGAGAGTGGGAGAGAAGTGGAGAAAGAAGAGAGACCAGAGAGGAAGAGAGGTGCTAAAAGTGAGTGAACTAAATAAGAAAGAGAAAGACTGTGAGTATAAGGCTAGTCTGAGGAATGTGTGGAATGTAGTGAAAGAGAAAATGGAGGATGGAGTGGAAGAAAAATGGAGTTGTTTCAAGGAGGAACTTATGAAGTCTGCAGAAGAAGACTAACAGGTGAAAGTAAGAGAGAAGATAGTGAATGGTGAAATGAGGAGGTGAGAGCAGTAGTGGCTGAAAAGAAGTAAGCATTTGAGATATGGTTGCAGGTAGGTGATGTAGAGCCACACGAAAGGCATAGAGCATATAGGAGGTTAGCATAGCACGTGATGAGGGAGGCAAAGAGAGAAGCAGATGAAAGGTGGGGTAGGAGATTGTCTGAGAATTTTGAAAGGATAAAAGATGTGTTGGCTGGAAGTGAAAAGAGTGAGGAAAGGTGAAACTGGTAAGGAGGAGAGGGTGAAAGGAGCAGATGAGCAATATTGCTAGTAGATGAAATAAAGGTAAGAGAGATGCTCTGGGTATTTAAAGAAATTGCTAATTCAAGAGAATGATAGAGAGGCAGAGACTGTGGCTGTTGGAAATAAATAGAAAATGTCAATGTTAGATAATGAGAATGATAGAGAAATAACAATAGAGGAGGTACATTTGGCACTTAGAGCAATGGCAGCAGGTAAAGCACTAGGGATAGATGGATGTCATGTTGAATGCTTTTCAAAAGATGGGGAAGCATTAGTAGAATGGATGGTTAGCTTGTTGAATGAATGTTTTAGGAAAGGGAGGGTCCCAGTTGAATGGAGGACAGCATGTGTAGTTTCGCTTTATAAAGGGACTGAGGAATTAGTTTGTTGAGTGTTGTTGGTAAGGTATATGGAAGAGTGTTAATCTAGAGAATTAAAAAAGGCACTGAGAGGTCGATTGGAGAAGTACAGTATGAGTTCAGGAGAAGAAGAGGATGTGTGGATCAGGTGTTTGTGGAAAGACAGGTGTGTGATAAGTTCTTGGAGAAAGGTAGGGACACTTTTTGGACTTTTATGGATTTAGAGAAAGCATATGACAGGGTTGATAGAAAGGTGTTGTGGAGTATGTTCAGACTGCATGGAATAAGTGGAAGTTTGTTGAATGCAGTCAAGAGTTTTTACAGGAATAGTAGAACATGTGTGAGAATCTGGAATGGTATGAGTGATTGGCTTGAGGTGAATGTAGGGTTACATCAAGGTTGTGTAATGTCTCCATTGTTGATTGATGTGTATATGAATGGAGTGGTAAGGGAAGAAAATGCAAGAGTATTAGACTGAGGCTTGGAAATAGTGGGTGAGTATGGAAGGTTGTGAAAATTGAATCAATTGCTATTCGTAGATGATACTGTACTGGTGGCTGATACTGAGAATGAACTGAATCATTTGGTAATAGAGTTTGTTAGTGAGTGTGAAGAAAGAAGCTGTGGGTGAATATCGGTAATAGTACAGCTGAGATGCATGAGGAGTATTAATAATGGCAGACTGAATGTAGGAGTGAATGGGGAGTTACTTGAAGAAGTTGAAAGTTTTAAGTATTTGGGATTGCACATATCAAGGAGTGAAGTAGTGGATGTGGAGGTAAGTCATAGAGTGAAGGAAGCTAGTTAATGTCTAGGTAGATTGAAAAGCTTAGTGAGAAATAAGTATTTGGGAATGAATGCAAAGAAAAGGATATATGAAGGTATGATTGTGCCGACAGCGTTGTATGGAACAAAGACTTAGATTGCAAAAGAGGATGAAAGGAACAAGTTGCATTTAATGGAGAAGAGGTGTTAGAGAAGTATGACTGTTGTAGTTAGAATAAATAGAGTAAGAAATGAGGATGCCAAGTAGTGAATGGTTGTTGAAAGGAAGCTGTCGGATAGGTTAGATGAGAGAATACTGAGTTGGATATGTTATGAACGAATAGCGAAGAGAGTGTGGAGTGCAGAAGTGATTGGAGTAAAGACAAGAGGAAGACCAAGAAAGAGATTAATGGATGGCGTGAAAAGGGCATTGAATACACGTGGACTGTCAGTGGAGCAGGGAAGAGAGTGTGCAAGAGATAAGAATGAGTGGAGGAAGACTGTGTATAAGTGATACAGGCCAAAGGATTTTCTCTCACCAGCTAGCTCAGTGAACTGTGATGGATGGGTGTGAGGGGAGTTGCCATGTGGTAAAGCAGTGGGTGTAAAGCAGCTGCGGCTGTTTGGCCTCAGTGTAGAATATCCTTGCCTGCCAACCTTGTGGATGACCCAAGCAGGGCGGAAAGGGGGTAAATGTGGCAACCATTTATCCCCAAGGAGCTAAGAGGAGTAGTTAAGGTATGTGAGGATCGTGTTGAATGCTTGTTTCTTGGCTCGACCACCTTGCTTATAAGGAGGAATGAGGCCATGTATGTGTATGTACATGTACCTCGTCATTATGAGGGGGAGGGTTCTTGTGGAGCATAGGCCCTAGATTTATTTATTTTTCGATTCAATATTAATCTGCTCCAAATTTCAGAAACAACTAGAAAAAAATTACCATTTCTGCTTATGAGGCATTTTAGAGATACTTTATATAAATACTTAGCTGATTTTCCAGCAGAAAACATTACTCATCGCAGTGCATATGAAATTATTTAAAAAGAATAAATTAGGTCAGATTGACTTACCTTACGTGAAATGCGAAAATTTTCCACTTCATGCTTTACCAATAATTCGATCTGTCTAGCGGAGTTCAAAGCCATTGTATTTCAGTAGATATAGTCTTTAAAGATGGCGGGTGCTGATGTTTCTCCTCGTTGTTTTCTTACATAGGAACACATGTACTGCCACTGATTCAGTCTGGTGTAAGAGAGAAAATCCACATAAATATTCGAATTGCCCTTCCTACACAAATCTAAATAAACCAGTGTTAAAAGGAATAATTTATAAATTATTAAAGCTATGGGGCCTAATGATATATCCTCTTACATAAATGAGAAATGTGCTAAACCATTATCTGTATTATAAGTAGTGCTATGCAACATATTTGAGAAATCACTGAAATTTGAGGACATTACAAGCTACTGGAAACAAGCCAACGTGGTACCTGATTTCATAGGGAAGGAGAGACACATATTTAAAATATAATCCTGTGTCACTGACTAACATAGTATGTACAGCTATGGAGAAAGTACTCAGAAAACACATTCCTCTTCACTTGGAGGCCTTCAAATTTTTGTCAGTGAGACTCCATGGCTTCAGAGAAGGCAAGTCTATGCTAACATATACACTAGAATTTTATGATGAGGTAGATAAGTCTAATCCTGCAAGAAAGAGTGAGATGGGAAGATTGCATATCGGATGATTCTTAGAATGCATTTGAAGTATTCACATATGAGAGACTCATTAAGCAGCTGCAAGTAATGGCAAGAATATGTGGGAATGTCCTAGAGTGGATATGCACTTTATTTAGAAGGAAGGGAGCAAAGGGTTAGAGTAGGATATGCAGTGTATGACTGAAGAAAGGTTAACAGGGGGTTTACACACTGAATTAGTTTTAGAGCTAGTTCTCTTACATATAAACGCACACACACAGAGAAGAGAAGAACAATGTTCATTTCAGAGTTCTTCCAGACAAAGGAGAGATAAAGAAGATAATGACAGATGATCAGGGGATGGGGCCTCATTAAGATTGTTATACACAAATGCTGATGGATTAGCTGGTAAGGCAGTAGAAATAAAAGATAGGATTCACAACAGTAAGGCAGATATAGTAGCAATTACAGAGACTAAGTTGAGTGAGGACATAAACAGTGTCACAGTTTTTCCTAAGGGCTTCAGAATATTAAGGGTTGAGAGATCTGAGAGGACTGGTGGAGGGATAGCACTGCTCATAAGTGAAAGGATTCAGGTTGAAGAAATAAACTTTGCTATAGAAAGTGAATTCAAGGAATTTCTTGTTGCTCGCATAAATACTGGGTCAGAGAGCATAATAATAACTGTTGTATAAAACCCACCAAGGAACCAGAATAGGCTAGAAGTTTATGAGGAAAGTCATATAGGTACTATTGAAGTCATAAACTCAGTTGTTAACTTGGCACGGGAGAGAAAATGTAGGATTTTGATTATGGGAGATTTTAATCATAAAGAGATAGATTGGATAAATCTTGACCCACACAGTGGTGAGGACTCATTCGGGGCAAGATTCCTAGATTGCGTACAAGGGAATAAACTACACCAACATGTAATGGAACCAATGAGGGCCAGGGGTGGGGATGAGCCATCACTACTTGATCTAGTGTTCACAGACAATGTGTTGGATATTGAAAAAATTGAGTATGAACCACCAATTGGAAAGAGTGACCACTGTGTGTTGTTGATGCAGTATATCATTGAAGATATTCTGCCTGAGAGTAGAGGCACTGAGGACACGAGGAGGAACTATCCGAAAGGAGATTGCATCAAAATGAATGAGCTTTTTGCAGTTATTGACTGAAGAACCTTATTTTACAACAAATCTGTACAAGAAATGTATGACATCTTTTGTGAGATATATGGGAAGATAGTAGATTGCTGCATACCTGTCACCAAAGTAGGTGTAATTCATGCCAGAGAGAAATGGTTCGATAATGAGTGTAAAAGAGCTAAGGAGTGGAGAGACAAAATGTTGGAAAAGGTATAGGAGGAGAAAAAACATAAATGCCTGGCAAACCTACAAAAGAGCAAGAAATGATTACCTAAGTAAAAGGAGAGAGGCAGAGAGAGACTATGAGAGGGACATCACCAGGAAGGCTAAAGAAAATCCCAAGCTTTTCCACAGCTCTATCAGAGGAAAACTGAAGGTAAAAGAACAGGTTTTAAGGCTAAAGAGAGCGGATGGAAGCATCACTGAGACGGATGAAGAGATCTGCATAGAATTGAACAAGGAGTTTCAGTCAGTATTTACAGTAGAAAATACCCCACCCCCTCAGATTGCAGAGATAGAATCTCAAGGGCCGGTATTAAAGAACATCAACCTTACAGCCACAGAGGTATGAAAAGCGCTGAAGGATTTAGATATTCATAAAGCTACAGGTCCTGATGACATATTCCCTCATGTACTTAAAAAGTGTGCAAACTCAATATCAGTGGCCTAAGTATCATATTTAAAAAGTCACTGGAGTCAGGGGAGATTCCAAGATGCTGGAAACAAGCAAATGTGATACCTATCTTCAAAAAGGGAAGGAGGGATACGGCTCTGAACTATAGACCAGTTTCCTTGACCAGCATAGTTTGCAAAGTTATGGAGAAACTACTAAGGAAACATATATCTCTTCACTTGGAATCCTTCAACTTTTTGTCAGTGAGGCAACATGGCTTCAGAGAAGGTAGATCAACAGTAACAAACTTATTAGAATTTTATGATGAGGTAAGCCAAATCTTACAGGAAAGAGAGGGCTGGGCAGATTGCATATTCCTAGACTTCCAGAAAGCGTTTGACACTGTTCCACATGGGAGACTTATTAGGAAGCTGCAATCAATGGCTAGAATGGGTGGAAATGTCTTGGAATGGATAAAAACTTACTTAGAAGGAAGGGAACAGAGGGTTAGAGTAAGACACTCAGTGTCTGAATGGAGAAGAGTTAGTAGTGGAGTTCCACAGGGTTCAGTTTTAGGGCCACTTTTGTTCCTTGTATATGTAAATGACCTACCAGAGTCTGTAAATTCATTCATGAATATGTTTGCAGATGATGCAAAGATTGTGAAGAAAGTAAAAAACG
>JAXCGZ010013213.1:70000-82500 GCA_037179515.1 Halocaridina rubra
AGGGGGGAGACGTGGCAACCCTTTATCCCCAAGGAGCTGAGAGGAGTGGATGAGGTATGTGTGGATGGTGGTGAATGCGCGTTTCTTGGCTCGGCCACCCCCCTTACAAGGGGGATTGAGGCATGAGTATATGTATGTATGTATGTATGTACTATAATACACTGGAAAAACTGTCTTAGATTAGAGCATTATTACGTTTGGAGATATATATAGTTTCTACATCGTTTATGAAAGAAAACACTCCACAAATTAATATTCTCTCATGACTTTGTCTGTCTGTCTGTCTGTCTGTCTGTCTGTCTGCCAGCCTATCCCAGTCTCTCTCTCTCTCTCTCTCTCTCTCTCTCTCTCTCTCTCTCTCTCTCTCTCTCTCTCTCTCTCTCTCTCTCTCTCTCTCTCTCTCTCTCTCTCTACACACACACAAACACACACTCAGTGTCTGAATGGAGAAGAGTTAGTAGTGGAGTTCCACAGGGTTCAGTTTTAGGGCCACTTTTGTTCCTTGTATATGTAAATGACCTACCAGAGTCTGTAAATTCATTCATGAATATGTTTGCAGATGATGCAAAGATTGTGAAGAAAGTAAAAAACGAGAACAATGGTAGAGAACTTCAGGAGAATCTAAATAATCTGCATGAGTGGTCAGAAAAGTGGCTAATGAAATTCAATACTTCAAAATGTAAGGTAATGAGAATGGGTACAAGTGAAAGAAGGCCCAAGCTTGACTACTCGGTGGCTGGAGTACAACTTCAAGAGACAGAAAATGAGAGAGATCTAGGAGTAAACATACTGGCAGATTTGTCTCCAGAAATACATATAAATGGCATAGTAAGGGCAGCATATGCATTCTTATCAAATGTAAGGGTAGCCTTCATGCACATGGACAAGGAAATGTTCATAAATATTTATGTAACCTATGTGAGGCCAAAACTCGAATATGCAGCCCCCTTTTGGAATCCGCACTTGAAAAAGCACATAGCTAAGCTTGAAAAAGTTCAAAGACATGCCACGAAACTGGTGCCAGAAATACGCAATCTCAGTTATGATGAGAGGCTGAGGGAATTAGACTTACCATCACTCGAAGCTAGAAGAGTAAGGGGGGATATGGTGACAGTCTTTAAATTCCTTCATGGTTATGATAGAGTGGATAGGGATCGATATTTTGATATGGCTGGCTCTAGAACTAGAGGTCATAGTTTGAAGCTTGGTAAGAAAACTTCTTCGCAGGATGTAAGGAAATACTTTTTCAGTGTAAGAGTAGTTGATAATTGGAATTCGCTAAGTGAGGAGGTAGTTAATGCTATCTCAATCCATAGTTTTAAGGACAGGTATGATAAGTATCACTAAGTCTAAAATGGAACCGATGAGGAGACGGGAAGATACGAGCTTTGGGTTTTTTCCCGTAAACACAATTAGGTAATCACAATTAGGTAATCACATACACACATACACACACACACACACACACACTCAGGGGTCGGTAGGAGGGGTAGCCATTAGGAGACTTAAACAGAAAATCAAGAATTTAGAGGCAATGGTTATAAGCCTTGATGATAAAATTCGGAATATGGATGGAGAAATGAAAGAGAATGAAACACTCAGAGAGCAAATAAGATCTTTGGAGGAAGCAAATAAAGCACAAGGGCAGGAGAGAAAGGAACTAGAAAAAAGAATAAAGAAGCTTGAAGGGGAAAAGAGTCAACTAGAATCTAGAATTTCTAAACAAGAAGATAAAAACAAACAGCTGAATAACAACCTAAAAGAACTAGATGTTAGTTCACTGCTCTCTTCTGAGAGAGACGAGATTGCTGCTTGGAATGTCCAGATTAAGGAAAACATTGAACAGTTCAGAAAAGAGTTCCAGGAGCTGAATATGGAAAATGATGCCATGAAAACTTCCTTTGCTGATGCACTAAAGGGGAATGTGGCAGTAAAAGAGGCTGTAAAGGTGGTGGCACTGGAAAACATACAAACAGTTGACTATAAAGAGACAGTAATCAAAAAAATGAAAGACGTTGTGATGGAAAGGGCAAACCCACTCATCAGACAGGCACTTGATAAGGAGAAGACAGGGGTAATCTCAGGCATAAGCGAATCCCAGGAGCCAACATGGCAGGGGAGACTTGAAGAAAATAAAGCTAGGGTTGTAGACCTGATAAGAAAGCTTGGAGTAGTTTGTGGTCCTGAGGATATTGTAAACATACACCAACTAGGTAAATATTCGAGGGAAGGAAAGCCGAGACCAACAAAAGTAACCTTTCAGAGAGGGAAACATGTAGGGAAATATTGTTGAGAAAAAAAGTCTAAAAGACCTTCAAGAATTCAAAGAAGTGTTCATTAGACGATACAGAACACAGGAACACAAGAGGCAAGAAGGTTAAATGATGAAAGAAAAGGGGAAATAAAGAAGATAATGACACAAGATCAGGGGATGGGGCCTCAATAAGATTGTTATACACAAATGCTGATGGATTAGCTGGTAAGGCAGTAGAATTAAAAGATAGGATTCACAACAGTAAGGCAGATATAGTAGCAATTACAGAGACTAAGTTGAGTGAGGACATAAACAGTGTCACAGTTTTTCCTAAGGGCTTCAGAATACTAAGGGTTGAAAGATCTGAGAGGACTGGTGGAGGGATAGCACTGGTCATAAGTGAAAGGATTCAAGTTGAAGAAATAAACCTGGCTACAGAAAGTAAGTTCAAGGAATTTCTTGTTGCTCGCATAAATACTGGGTCAGAGAGCATTATAATAACTGTTGTATGCAACCCACCAAGGAACCAAAATAGGCTTGAAGTTTATGAGGAAAGTCATATAGGTACTATTGAAGTCATAAACTCAGTTGTTAACATGGCACGGGAAAAAAAAATTAGGATTTTGATTATGGGAGACTTTAATCATAAAGAGATAGATTGGATAAATCTTGACCCACACAGTGGTGAGGACTCATTCGGGGCAAGATTCCTAGATTGCGTACAAGGGAATTTCCTACACCAACATGTAATGGAACCAACAAGGGCCAGGGGTGGGGATGAGCCATCACTACTTGATCTAGTGTTCACAGATAATGTGTTGGATATTGAAAAAATTGAGTATGAACCACCAATTGGAAAGAGTGACCACTGTGTGTTGTTGATGGAGTATATCATTGAAGATATTCTTCCTGAGAGTAGAGGCACTGAGGACATGAGGAGGAACTATCCGAAAGGAGATTACATCAAAATGAATGAGCTTTTTGCAGTTATTGACTGGAGAACCTTATTTTACAACAAATCTGTACAAGAAATGTATGACATCTTTTGTGAGAAATATGGGAAGATAGTAGATTGTTGCATACCTGTCACCAAAGTAGGTGTAATGCATGCCAGAGAGAAATGGTTCGATAATGGGTATAAAAGAGCTAAGGAGTGGAGAGACAAATGCTGGAGAAAGTATAGGAGGAGAAAAAACATAAATGCCTGGCAAACCTACAAAAGAGCAAGAAATGACTACCTAAGTAAAAGGAGAGAGGCAGAGAGAGACTATGAGAGGGACATCACCAGGAAGGCTAAAGAAAATCCCAAGCTTTTCCACAGCTTTATCAGAGGAAAACTGAAGGTAAAAGAACAGGTTTTAAGGCTAAAGAGAGCGGATGGAAGCATCACTGAGACGGATGAAGAGGTCTGCAAAGAATTGAACAAGGAGTTTCAGTCAGTATTTACAGTAGAAAATACCCCACCCCCTCAGATTGCAGTGATAGAAGCTCAAGGGCCGGTATTAGAGAACATCAACCTTACAGCCACAGAGGTATGCAAAGCGCTGAAGGATTTAGATGTTCATAAAGCTACAGATCCTGATGACATATTCCCTCATGTGCTTAAAAAATGCGCAAACACAATATCAGTGGCACTAAGTATCATATTTAAGGAGTCACTGGAGTCGGGGGAGATTCCAAGATGCTGGAAACAAGCAAATGTGATACCTATCTTCAAAAAGGGAAGGAGGGATACGGCTCTGAACTATAGACCAGTTTCCTTGACCAGCATAGTTTGCAAAGTTATGGAGAAACTACTAAGGAAACATATCTCTCTTCACTTGGAATCCTTCAACTTTTTGTCAGTGAGGCAACATGGCTTCAGAGAAGGTAGATCAACAGTAACAAACTTATTAGAATTTTATGATGAGGTAAGCCAAATCTTACAGGAAAGAGAGGGCTGGGCAGATTGCATATTCCTAGACTTCCAGAAAGTGTTTGACACTGTTCTACATGGGAGACTTATTAGGAAACTGCAATCAATGGCTAGAATAGGTGGAAATGTTTTGGAATGGATAAAAACTTACTTAGAAGGAAGGGAACAGAGGGTTTGAGTAAGACACTCATTGTCTGAATGGAGTTAGAGTTAGTAGTGGAGTTCCACAGGGTTCAGTTTTAGGGCCACTTTTGTTCCTTGTATATGTAAATGACCTACCAGAGTCTGTAAATTTATTCATGAATATGTTTGCAGATGATGCAAAGATTGTGAAGAAAGTAAAAAACGAGAACAATGGCAGAGAGCATCAGGAGGATCTAAATAATCTGCATGAGTGGTCAGAAAAGTGGCTAATGAAATTCAATACTTCAAAATGTAAGGTAATGAGAATGGGTACAAGTGCAAGAAGGCCCAAGCTTGACTACTCGGTGGCTGGAGTACAACTTCAAGAGACAGAAAATGAGAGAGATCTAGGAGTAAACATACTGGCAGATTTGTCTCCAAAAATACACATAAATGGCATAGTAAGGGCAGCATATGCATTCTTATCAAATGTAAGGGTAGCCTTCATGCACATGGACAAGGAAATGTTCAGAAATATTTATGTAACCTATGTGAGGCCAAAACTCGAATATGCAGCCCCCTTTTGGAATCCGCACTTGAAAAAGCACATAGCTAAGCTTGAAAAAGTTCAAAGACATGCCACGAAACTGGTGCCAGAAATACGCAATCTCAGTTATGATGAGAGGCTGAGGGAATTAGACTTACCATCACGCGAAGCTAGAAGAGTGAGGGGGGATATGGTGACAGTCTTTAAATTCCTTCATGGTTATGATAGAGTGGATAGGGATCGATATTTTGATATGGCTGGCTCTAGAACTAGAGGTCATAGTTTGAAGCTTGGTAAGAAAACTTCTTTGCAGGATGTAAGGAAATACTTTTTCAGGGTAAGAGTAGTTGATAATTGGAATTGGCTAAGCGAGAAGGTAGTTAATGCTATCTCAATCCATATTTTTAAGGACAGGTATGATAAGTATCACTAAGTCTAAAATGGAACCGATGAGGAGACGGGAAGATACGAGCTTTGGGCTCTTTCCCGTAAACACAATTAGGTAATCACAATTAGGTAATCACACACACACACACACACACACACACACACACACACACACACACACACACATATATATATATATATATATATATAATATATATATATATATATATATATATATATATATATGTATATATGCACTTGCTTACACACACACGCACACACATTTATATATATATATATATATATATATATATATATATATATATATATATATATATATATATATATATATATATATATATATATATATATATATATATATATATATATATATATATATATATATATATATATATATATATATGCACTTGCTTACACACACACGCACACACATTTATATATATATATATATATATATATATATATATATATATATATATATATATATATATATATATATATATATATATATATATATACATACATGTATATGTATGCTTATATATAAAGATATATACATAGATGTGTGTATATACACATATAAATATACAAACATTTATGTATATATATGTATATAAATATACAAACATTTATGCATATATATATATATATATATATATATATATATATATATATATATATATATATATATATATATATATATATATATATGTATATATATATATATATATATATATATATATATATATATATATATATATATATATATATATATATATATATGCATATGTACGTAAATGTTAGTCTGCATCAAGGGTCTGGTTTGAGTCCATATCTATTTGATCTGGTCTTGGATGTAGTAACCCAGGGTATTAGGGATCAGTCACCATGGTGTATACTCTTTGCAGATGACAATGTACTGTGTAGCAACAGACGAGAGGTAGTGAGGGAGAAGCTTGAGGAGTATAGAAGAGTGATGGAAGATAGAGGACTGAAAATCAGCAGGAAGAAGACGGAGCACTTGAGGTTGAGAGATGATGAGGATGGGGAGGTCAATTTGCAGGGGGAGGTGTTGAAAAGAGTTGAAAAGTTCAGGTATTTCGGATCAACAGTAGCAGAGGATGGTGACCTAGAGTCAGAAATAACCCACAGAATACAAGCGGAATGGAAGAACTGGAAGAAAGTGTCTGGGGTGCTGTGCGACAGGAGAATAGGAATTAAGTTGAGGGGTAAAGTGCATAAGACACTTGTGAGACCTGCGATGATGTATGGACCAGAGACATGGGCAATAAAGAAGACACAAGAGAAAAAACTGGATGTGGCAGAGATGAGGATGTTGAGATGGATGTGCGGGGTGACAAGAAGCGACAAGATCAGAAACGAGGTAATTAGAGGTACCTCAAAAGTTAGAGAAATATCAGATAAGATACAAGAAAGTAGACTAAGATGGTATGGTCATGTCGTTAGGAGGGATGAACAGTATGTTGGGAGGAGAGTGGTGGAAATGGATATACAGGGTTAGAGAAGGAGAGGGAGACCAAAGCGTAGGTGGATGGATTGCATCAATGACGACCTGAAGTCTAAAGGTTTGTTGGGTGATGAGGTATGTGACAGAAACAAATGGAAAAAACTGGCTAGACACATCGATCCCACATAAAAGTGGGAAAAGATGTAGACGAAGAAGAAGAAGAAGAAGAAAGTTATGGGGCCAAGCGAGATAACCCTTATTATACTTTAGAAATATGTTGCACCAATATCAAAGCATAATACATTATATATGAGAAGGCAGTGGAATCTGAAAAGATCC
Source organism: Halocaridina rubra (assembly GCA_037179515.1). Taxonomy (NCBI): domain Eukaryota; kingdom Metazoa; phylum Arthropoda; class Malacostraca; order Decapoda; family Atyidae; genus Halocaridina; species Halocaridina rubra. The sequence continues at coordinate 77,055 of JAXCGZ010013213.1, forward strand.
AAAATGCTGGAATATAGTAAACGTAGTACTCATCTTCAAAGTGAGACGGGAGACAGCTTTAACCGATAGGTCTGTTTCATTGACGAGCATACTGCGCAAAACTAATGAGAAACTACTGAGGAAACACATCTCACTTCACTTGAAATCCTTCAACTTTTTGTCAGAGACAACATGGCCTAAGAGAAGGCAGATCTACAGTCACACTCTCATTAGAATTTTATGATGAGGTAAGCCAGATCTTATAAAAAGGAGAGGGTTGGACTGACTGCATATTTTTAGATTTCCAGAAGGCATTTGTTACAGTCCCACGTGTGTGACTCCTTGGGATGCTATAAGTAATGGAAAGAATAGGTGGATATGTCTTGGAGTGGGTAAAACTTCATTTAAATGGGAGAGGTCGGAGGGTTACAGTAAGGCGTGCAGTGTTTGACTGGAGAATGGTTAGCAGCTTTAGAGTCATTCTGGTCATTATATTTGTACATGATCTGCTAAAGTCTTCAACAGAATGTTTGAATATAATTGCAGATGATGCATAGATTGTGCAGAGAGTAAAAGACGACATTTGTGGCAGAGAACTTAGGGAGACCTAAATAATATGCATGAATAGTCAGTCAAATTGTTAATTAGATTCAGTACTTCACAATGCAAAGTAATGATAATGAGCAACAGTGCAATAAAACTTTTTGTAAGTGTTCTGTAGCATGAGAGGAATTTTCAAAATCCTTGGAAGATATCGAGGGGTATATGTATTGACTGCTTTGTCTCTGGAATTGCAGGTAAATGGTATGACAAATGCAGCAAATGCTTTCCTAGCTAACATAAGGGAGGTCATCAGGCATGTGGACAAGAAACTTCAGAAAGACGTACATAACTTATTATTACTAAGCCAAGGCGCTGCCAACTACACCACAGAAGGTTAAAGGGTAACAAACCTCACAGCTTATGTATGCTATGGTAGGAATGAATGCATTCTATCTGAATGCCACCATAAGGTTGGGGAAACTGTAATATGAACATAGTGGCATTCAGATAGAATGTGTTCATTCCTACCATAGCAGATATAAGCTGTGAGGTTATTACCCTTTAACCTTCTGTGGTGTAGTTGGTAGCGCCTTTGCTTAGTAATAATAAGTTTCATGTTCAAGTCCCGGTTGAGGTAAAAAGAATTCATGTTTTCACATCTGTAATGTGCTTATTTGGTTATTGTTGGTCCCGAATGAGATTGGAAGTTGAATTAAATGCGAAAACGAAACCACGAGTGAGGTTGGGGAAGTTGTAATATGAACATAGTGGCATTCAGATAGAATGCGTTCATTTCTACCATAGCAGATATAAGCTGTGAGGTTTGTTACCCTTTAACCTTCTGTGGTGTAGTTGGTAGCGCCTTGGCTTAGCAATAATAAGTCCCAGGTTCAAGTCCCGGTTGGGGTAAAAATGATTCATGTCTTCACATATGTAGTGTGCTTATATATATATATATATATATATATATATATATATATATATATATATATATATATATATATATATATATATATATATATATATATATATATATATATATATATATATATATATATATATATATATATATATATATATATATATATATATATATATATATATACATATATATATATATATATATATATATATATATATATATATATATATATATATATATATATATATATATATATATTGCTACAGTTATACGTGGATATTTAGCTATATTTATATTCACTATGAAACAGTGATGCTAGTAATAAAGAGTTATCCATCCACGAAAAAAAAAAAACAGGTAACATCGGGTGAACCAAGCCAGCGACGCAGGTTATGTTCAACATATCTTTTCGTGGATAAGTGTATATTTAACTTTGCGATTTCATTGTGAGTGTGATTACCTAATTGTGATTACCTAATTGTGTTTTCAGGAAAGAGCCCAAAGCTCGTATCTTCCCGTCTCCTAATCGGTTCCATTTTGTACTTAGTGATACTTATCATACCTGTCCTTAAAACTATTGATTGAGATAGCATTTACTACCTCCTCGCTTAGCCAATTCCAATTATCAACTACTCTTACACTGAAAAAGTATTTCCTTACATCCTGCGTGCGTATGTATGTGTTTATATAAACACATATATATATATATATATATATATATATATATATATATATATATATATATATATATATATATATATATATATATATATATATATATATATATATATATATATATATATATATATATATATATATATATATATATATATATATATATATATATATATATATATATATATACAGTATATGTATATATATATATATATATATATATATATATATATATATATATATATATGTATATATATATATATATATATATATATATATATATATATATATATATATATATATATATATATATATATATATATATATATATATATATATATATATATATATATATATAATGAATGTGACTCCTGGATGGGCAGAAAAATTTTCCTTATCAAACCAATTTACCAAGAAAACATTAAGAAGAGGAAAAAATAGCTGCTTAAGATCAAATCTGAAATAAGAGAATAATAAATAATAAAAAAAGGACATGCTAAGAGAATAAGAAAAAAAAACTGAAGACCTAATGCAACTGGGTAGCTCTGAAGATGGAATAAAATTCCGACTGAAAGTTCTCAGTACTCTACTGTTTCATTTTCCTTTGTAGCTGACCTCTTTTTATGTATGTCACGTGTTCATATTTCCGTGATACATAGACATATATATATATATATATATATATATATATATATATATATATATATATATATATATATATATATATATATATATATATATATATATATATATACAGTAATCCCTCGGTATATCGCGATTCACCTACCGCTGATTCAGTGCATCGCAGTTTTTTTTTGGCGAGCCTTTTTTTTTTTCTGGGTATATGCGAGAATCCACGATATGTGGAAATATTGCAATTTCCATTATTTTAATTATTTTATTGAATAAAAAAGTATTTTTATTATTTTATTGATAAAAAAAGTATTCCCCAGCCTAAGAATAATAAAACAGTAAAAAATAGTAAAAAACAAATTTAAACATATAACTCTGCCCATATAAAATACGATACCGGTATTGGCAATTCGGAAAATGCAAAGGGTTGCACCTATGTGAGATAGTACATATTAAAATTTCCAGTATTTTCATTATTTTATTGATAAAAAAAAAATAGTATTTCCTAGCCTAAGAATAATAAAACAGTAAAAAATAGTAAAAAACATAAATTTAAACGTGTAACTCACAGTACTGCACCATATAAAATACGATACCGCTATCGGCGTCTTGTAAAACACAAAGGGTCACACTTCCATGAGATAGTACACGGGATGCTGTTGGTTGATGGGTGGAAGACGACGAATCACAGAATTGTTTTTCTGTATGTTCTGTATCATGGGGTCTGATTGACTTTTTGATTGAAGCTTGATTCTTCCAGCATCTTCCATTGTCGCACCTCAGCTGTTCAGTTTACTCACGTGTGCGCCGTTCGCGTTGTGCTTCTTAATACATTGTTCTAGTGATTTTGTGAAACTTTTGTATTTCAACCTCTGCAATGCCGCCAAAGCGTCCTTCATCTTCTAAGGCTTCTGGTAGTGAGCCTAAGCGGCAAAGGAAGATGTTGCCCATAGCAGAGAAGGTAAAACTGTTATATATGCTGAAGGAATGAAGAAGGTTCTCGGAAGTCGGCCGCCATTTTGTCATCAACGAATGTACTGCTCGATACATCAAGAAGGACGAGGCAAATATCAAGAAGACAGCGACTATTACTTTTAATATAACAGCGAAGAGGGGCGCAACACCCCACAATTAGATAATAGTGCGAATGGAATCTGCTTTGGCCCTGTGGATTACTGATTGCAGGAAGAAGTACATCAGCTTAGACACGAGTATCATATAAACAAAGGCGAAGAAGCTGTATGAGACATTCGCTGTAAACAAACCCGATGATGACACTGGCAACCGTGAGGAGGAGGAGAAAGAAGAGGAAAATGGACGACCCACAACCAGGACCGTCCAGTGATTTTCCACCGAGGAAACCATCATTCGTTGCAAGCAAGGGATGGTTTGCCGAATTTCAAATATGCTTTGGCCTAAAGAGTCTTTCAGTGCATGGCAAAGCTGCCTCTGCAGTTACAGCTGCAGCTGACGATTATGTAAACATCGACTTCAGAGCAAGTGCTTAACATGGATGAGACTGGGTTAGTTTGGGAAAGAATGCCATTTTGCACTTTTCTTTTCAAGAAAGAAGCTAAAGCCCCGGGATTTAAAGTGCGCAAAGACCGCGTTACCCTCGTCATGTGCGGGAATGCTGAGGGCTTTATGTTAAAGCCCGGGCATATCTACAAGTCAAAGAACCCTAGGGCTTTGAAAAATAAAAACAAGAATCTGCTGCCAGTGCATTGGATGCACAACCCTAAGGCCTGAATCATGAAAAGCCTCACATCGGACTGATTTTACCAATGCTTTATCCCTCAGGTCAAAATTTATCTTGCGGAGAAGGGCCTTGAAGTTAAAGTCCTTCTTTTGATGGATAATGCTGGTGGCCACACAACTGATCTTCATTATGACGGTGTTCAGGTAGAGTTCCTGCCACCGAATACGACATCACTGATTCAGCCTATGGTTCACTGATTCAGCCTATGGTTGAAGGCGTTATTCGTGCGTTCAGGGCCCTCTACACACGAAATGTTCTGGCAAACTTGGTTGACTCCATGGATGCGGACAAAGAATTCACATTGAAGGCATACTGGCATAACTACACAATTGCTACATGCCTTCAAAATATTCAGAATGCAATCAAAAAGATGAAGCTGGCCACAATCAATGCTAACTGGAGGAAATTGTGGCCCGAAGTCATCTACGACTACAAGGGATTTGCTCCTGACATAACTCGGCAGTTGCGAAAGCTTTGAAGTTGGAGGCATTGCTAGGAGGAGAAGGCTTTAAAAATATGACTCATGAAGATGTCAGTGAACTGATCGAGTGCCACTCACAGCCGTTGACTGATGAAAACTTGGAGGAAATGACAAAATCAGCAAGTGAAGAAAAGGAAGAACAACAACCGGAAATGCACGATGAAGTCAAAGAACCTGACCTTACACTCGAACGGCTGGCAGCCATGTATAACATGGCCAAAGAACTCCAACAACTGTCGCAGGAGCATAGCGTTGATATGGTTCGTTCAGTGCACTTCTGCAATATTATCGATGATGCCATTACCATGTTCTTCTCTCGCAAAAAGCAGCCGTAAAGCTGTCATTGGCTGTGGAGTATTTGGCTGTAGAGTATGTACACGTCATCATCACGTCATCCATGATAAGCTTACCTAAACGTTCATATAAATTTATGCTTGCACGCTGTTATTAATAA
>JAXCGZ010013213.1:87500-167500 GCA_037179515.1 Halocaridina rubra
ATATATATATATATATATATATATATATATATATATATATTAATTGTTTATTTACAATAGAGTCGGGTGCGAGATACTTCTATGATTATGAAGTCTTTGTCGCTCTCAACCTTCAAACGTAGCATTTCCGGGAGTCAAGTTGAACCATCGTACAGGACATCGAGGGAAGTACCTGTAGTAGAGGGATATCTCGCATACAGACAAAAGTTGGGTGTGTGAAAACCCAATTGTGCTTGAGGGAATGAGACCCATGCTCTTAACTCCTCGTCTCCTGGTCGGTTCCAGTTTTGTACTCAGTGATACTTGTCATACTTATCTTTAAAATTATGAATTGAGTTAGCATTTAATACCTCTTCGCTTAGCGAATTCCAATCATCAAGTATTCTGACACTAAAAAAGTACTTCCTTATATCCTGCAAAGGATTCTTACAAAGCTTCAAACTATGACCTAGTTCTAGAGTCAGGCATGTCAAAATATCGATCCTTATCCACTCTGTCAAAACCATGATGGATGTATTCGGTTTTACGTCACGAACTCCCTTTTCTACTAAGGGCTAGGACGGTTGCCTTCTTACGAAGGACTTGTTTTGGCAGATGTAATCGTTATCCTGAGATTATGCCCTTACTAACCTCAGTCCGTGACGGGGCGCGAACCCTCGACGAAACCATGATAAAATTTATAAACCGACACCATATCCCCCCCTCATTCTTCTAGCTTTGAGCGATGGTGAGTCTGATTCCCTCAGCCTCTCCTCATAACTGAGATTGAGTATTTCTGGCACCAGTTTCGTGGCATGTCTCTGAACTCTTTCCAGTTTATTTATATGCTTTTTCAAGTGCTGACTCCAAAACGGTGCTGAATATTTAAGCTCTGGCCCCATAAGAGAGAGAGAGAGAGAGAGAGAGAGAGAGAGAGAGAGAGAGAGAGAGAGAGAGATTCTCATGTAATCATTTCCACATATTTTAGAGCGTAAAACTTTTCACAGGTAAATGAGAAAAAAAATGGCATGGCTAATCCACAAATCGTTTTGATAGCACTTTTCCCATTTTAAAAATAAACTTACCTGGCCCTTGGCTTAATTTTGACATTATTGTAATCCATCTTTAAAGTTAACATCAATGATGCTGGCATACCAGTATTTGAAAATACTTTTCGAGATCCAGTTATATGTTCATGCAGTTCTAATAAGAAGTCTGCAACCATCCTTGTGGTACAATTCGACAGATATATCTACAATCTACATACACACAAGGACCTGGCTGTTAGAAACTGTCGGATTCAATAGTCAAAAGGTAAAGACCCTAAAATGGATATATACATAACCAAAATATTATCAATAGGGAGTGTTAGTACAATCTTTAAATAGGTTTCTCATCAAAATTGAAAGACAGACATGACGAGTGAGACATGGCTCAATTCTTTGCTATCTTATGTTCAGAAAAGCACATGAAAGCGCTAAACCCCTCCCCCCCCAAGTCAGCAAATAATCTGGGGATTCATGTCAACAGTCAACGAAAACTTAAAATTACTCAACTTGGGTTAATGGCTTGAACAACAGCAAAACCCTCAGAGGAATAAAACGACAAGGTATTACTTACGTAACAAATGTGTTTATAGCTGACCCATGACTTCTAAACAGAAAAAAGGTGGTCCCTGGGAATCCTGCATAGATATTTCCTTTCCTTTGTTACCGCCTTAACCACGACATTCTCTTCGACCGATATCCTATAGTGCCGGACTGTTGGCAGTTGGAAAAGGTGAAGTGAGTTGAGGTTAAGGGTTGGGTGATATTATAATAATAATAATAATAATAAGACTTTATTTCCAACGTACATTGGATATTCAAATATGGGTGTACTATTAAAATTTACAAGTAAAATCTTCCTTTAGGAGTAACTTCTTAAGATTATATTTAAAAGTATACACTGAACCAGCATTTTTTAGTTCTCTGGGAAGCTGATTATATAAATGAGGTCCACGAATGTTTATATCTCTTGAGCCAATATCAGTTTTAGACCTTCGTACTAATAAATCTTCCCCTTGACGGGTAGTTAACCCGGTAACTGAGCTTACTGTAGAAAAATTATACAAGCAATCAGGAAGATTGTTTCTTAGTATATTAAAAACAAAGGTACATATATCAAAAACATATTTATCTCTAATCTTTATCCATTCTAGATCTTTTAAAAGATGAAACTGGTTAATAACCAGTGTTAACCGAACGCTGTTTCTCTGTGCTTCTCAGTACGTCCTAGGTGAGGCATCGAGAGAGAGAGAGAGAGAGAGAGAGAGAGAGAGAGAGAGAGAGAGAGAGAGAGAGAGAGAGAATTTCCTACAAAAGGGTATGGATAAAAAATTTTCATCCATATCGAAGTTTATCAGTAACTTTAATTATTAATCATCTAATAGGTCCTTAAATTTGTATATTGAATAGTATGGCGTAAAATTAGAGCATGCCGCGTCATCGAAATGTCACGATGAATATGTATATGACTACTAAAGTAAGAGATAGTAACATATGATGTCATGCAACCTTTGTAATTTACGGAAGTCATAAATGACAGACAGAGGAGTATTTGCGGCGACTGCAGTTAAATGAAACAAAGAGACATGAATAACCCGCTTGGTGACTCATCACTCAATCTGTTGGGTTTTTTTTTTTCGCTACTAATCTCCCTTTGGGGGTGGACACATTCTGATTGAAGCTGAGGAATTAAGGCTGCATGTCCTTCTTATCGCCCAGCCGTGGGCTCCAACGCAGGTCTATCACCTAAATCGAGCACTTTCTCGCTACGCTCCGGCAGTTCCCTTTCCCTCCAGTCTGTGTACGTGATAGGTTTTAAGACAAGGTCTCACTTCTCTACTAAACAAACAAAACAAACAAAAACATTTATTTCCATTTTGTACAATGGTTATTCAACATTAATAGTAACTTATAAGTAGACATGTAATTAAACTAACAAATAAGAGGGTTAGACATATAGTTAAATTAAATGTAGCTTTCATAGAAAATAATAATGCTGTAATAAAAATGTTACAATAATGTTAATAATAAAGTAGTAAGTATGCCACTAGATACAGGATCGTTATTATCGGCATTATTTCCATATTTGTTTCCTTACAATGAGAATAATTAGTTCTTAATGAGCAGCAACTATTTGTCCAAAAGAAAACTATATAGTTTGCCTTTGAAAGCTGTGAAAGAGGATGCATTTTTAAGATGCTCTGGAATATTATTCCAGAGTGTTGGCCCTTTGATAGTGATCATCTTTGAACCTGCTTCTGTGTTTGTTCTGTGAATAAAGAGCTCACTGCTCTGTCTTGTGTTGGTTCCCCTTATATCCCTGACTGTTTTTAAATCAAATAGCCAGCTAGGATAATGATGGTCCAAAATTTTGAATACAAAAACATAAATAGCATAAGCGACCTTATTTTCTGCCCGCAGCCACCCAAGTTTATTGAGAGCTGGTGTGATGTGGTCATATTTTCTTATTCCTCCCAGGGCAACTCGAGCTGCAAAATTAATAAGCTTCTGTATTCTGTTTATCTGAGTCTTAGTGGTAGATCCCCAAATAGTTGTGCAGTAATTAATGTGACTTAGGGCTAGAGATTCAACAACAGTTATTCGAGTGGTAGTCTCAAAATTGTCTTTTATACGTGATAAGTACATTAATGTTCCTGTAACCTTTTTGCATACTTTATCTATGTGGGAATCAAACAACATGTGGTTATCAAAGTGAATTCCTAGGTTTTTGACTGTTTTGCTAGGTGTGATAATATTGTCGCAAAAATTAATTGTTGTGTTTTCTGGAATTTGTGCTATGTGGAACCTTGAACCAATAAATATGCACTGTGTTTTACTTTCGTTAATTAACAGCCCAATTTCTTGGAAATAGGTTTTAATTTTTGACAGAGTGTTTTCTGCTCTTAAAGTTAGCTCTGGGAGATTATTAATATCACCACTAAGGAGTAGTTGAGTGTCATCTGCATATTGTACGACTAGACAGTCAGAAATGAAAGAAGATAGATCATTTACGTAAATGGAGAAGAGGATAGGACCAAGTACTGATCCCTGTGGAACACCAAATGATACATCCTTTGGCACAGAGATAATGTTGTTAAGACGTATGGACTGTTTACGATTAGATAGATACTCGCTAAACCAGCTTGGATCAATATTTAAGTTAATACATTTACTTAAAAGAATTTCATGGTTTACACTGTCGAAGGCTTTTGATAAGTCTAACAAAATTAGTATAGATATTTTTTTCATATCTATATTATTATATATACTATTCGTAACTTTAAGCAGTGCAGTTTCCGTCGAGAGTTTTGGTCTGAAACCATGTTGGCTAATCGTTAGTAGTCTATTTGATTCTAAATATGACATAAGTTGGCATGCAACAATTTTTTCTAATATTTTAGAGAAAATGGGTAGCAGGGAAATGGGACGATAGTTTGTCACATCTTCTCTGTCCCCCTTTTTATGCAGAGGTATTACATGTGATAATTTCCAAGAGTCAGGAAACTTTTTAGTAACAATGGAAGTGTTCATAATAGTTAGAATATAGGATGCAATCATGGGTAGAGCATCTTTGATGAACTGAAATGGTATACCATCTGAACCATAAGAGCCAGAGTTTCTTAGGCTCTTTATGGTAAGAATTAGGGTAGCACAATCTATAGGAGTTAGCTTGAAGTACTCTCTTGTGTTTTCATTGGAAGAATTGTCATTTAAGCAATTACTCATATTCACTGAGTTGATGTTTTCTTGAGTTTTTTCATATGTATTTTTGCCAACGTTAGCAAAATAGTTATTAAAGTTATCTGCTTTGTCTTTCAACTCCGTAATATTTTCATAACTTTCCGAGGTACTCTTTTCATTTGGTATCATGCTTCTTATCACTTTCCATGTTGCTGCTGTATCATGTCTAGAGTCATTAAATTGTTTTTTGTAAAAGTCTTTTTTACTTACACTGATGAGAGATCTGACACGTTTCTTTTCTGTTTTATAACGTTCTCGGAGAGTCATATCATATCTATTCATTTTTAGCTCTTTTTGTATTTGATTTCTGATTTGCATTGCCTCTTTGATGTCATTAGTTAGCCAGGGGGCTGAGGGGCGGGTTATTTTTCTTGTTACAATGGGTGCACAACTATCTAAGCATTCAAGGAAGACTTTTGTTAAAATCTCAACCTGCAAATCGACGTTATCTGTGTATTTAATTCTATTAAGTGCATTTGTGTTGTTGATTAATGTTTCACAAAAGATATCAGGGGAGTAATTTTTTAGACACCGGAATGTCTTGAGGAGAGGCTTCCTTTTGGGCTTGTTTATGTTTAGCATAGCAATGTTCAGCTCGTGGTCTGCAATTGGGCAGGGAACTACGTCCCAATAGGGTATACTTTCCACTTTATTTGTTATTATCAGATCTATAAGAGTCCTAGAATTAGGGGTTATGCAGGTCGGTTTTGTCACTATTTGTGTTAACTTCACAGTGTTGATCACCCTTTTCATTTTGTTATCTGCTGAGAGCAAGTCATCATTAAAATCACCAAGTATGTATATGGGTTTATGACGCACACAGATATTTCTGAATGTTTCTAGCAGATGATTGAATGAACTGGTAGGTGCTTTAGGGTGACGGTAAACACACCCTACAATGAAAGATGGAAGTTTCTGATACTGCACAGTGATCCATAAATCTTCGAGCTCCTCAGTTTTTTCTAAACCTGTGGTTATTTCTGATGCACTAAGATAATTTCTAACATAAATACAAACCCCACCCCCTCGGCCATGGTCATTGCGAAATATTTTAAACTCTGGGATATTCACATATTTATTTTCAGTTGTAGGAGGAAGCCAAGTTTCACTTACACAGAGGATGTCTATGTTGTAGTCTTTTGTTAGCATTATTATTTCCTCAAAATGAGCGAGCAGGGACTGAGCGTTCACATGTACTAATGTTACATTCTTACCATGTTTCATTGGGGTGGTATCCATAGTCATAGTTGTAGTTTCGACTGTGTGATTCTGCTGGGAATTCATCATTGTAGTGTGTTCTGGGGTTAGCCCATGGATCCTGGTGTCTGTACCTGCCGTTGGATGTGTAACGCTGGTTTGAGTACGTGCCGTGGTATGATCGGGCCTTCCCAAAGTTTGTATGCCTAGGTGAGTGTCTAGGGTTGTAAGAGCCATCACTCCAGGAGAAGTCTCTTGTGCGTGGACGGCGGTAAGAGAGGTTTGTATCGTGTCTCTTTCTGTAGTCTCGCGTATAGGGGATTGTTTCATTAGCTCTTTGCTGTTTATTTTGGTATGACTGTAGTTTGGGATATTTTGTAGAATACCCAGGTTGTGTCCATTGTTTGCCCCCACGAAATGGCTGGACAATTGTGCCTGTAGGCCATTGCTTCAGTTTGTAAGGCACATATTCAAATCCTTTCGATATCGTTATTGCAAAGGAAACCCAGTTTGGTTTGCGAGAAAGCTCCTTAATCAAGACTTCTTCAGAAGGAATGCCTTGATTTGTCAATGTATTACGTATCTCTCTCTCAAAGGGGTTGCCAGGAATGCGAATATATATTTGAGCTGTAACCCTTGCACTTGCATTATTGGGCAACTGTGGCTGTGGGGGAGAGGACTTCGATGGAATGTTTAGAATAGAGACTGCAGCTATTTTGTCTTTTCTGTTTTCTTCATTATTTTGCAGCCTATTGCTTGGTTGGTTATTTGTGCTGGAAGGTGTAAATTGGTTGTCCTGGTTAGTGATAGTTGCTGTGTTGTTAGGAGTAGTGGAGATTGACTCTATATCTTCTTCGCTGTTTTGCAACTCTTTACCAGGTTGGTTGTTTGTGCTGGGAAGAATCTTGTTCTGGTTAGTGCCTGTTGTTGTATTGTTAGGAGTAGTGGGGAAGGACGCTGTTGTTTCATCACTATTTTGTAACCTGTTACTGATTTGATTATTTATGCTAGATGGTGTATTCAGGTTTTCTTGATGACTATCACTAACGGGTTAGGACGGTGCATTCGTGTGAAGAACTCTGGCTATGGCAAATGCAACCGTTGTCCTGGGTAAATTCCCTTTCTAAACTCAGACCGTAGTGGGCCGTAAACCCACGACCTGATGAATCAAAGTTGCGAGCGTTACCACTCTGCAGCGGTGGCCATTTCACTCAAATCAGTGAAAACTAAGGAAAAAGAGGCATTACTGGTAAAAACAGAAAACTTTTCAAAAACGTTCCTCACATCAGAAATTTCCTTCGATACAGTTGTGGAAGCCCTGATAGCCTCATTGCTACATTCTTACCCCTTTATATATATATATATATATATATATATATATATATATATATATATATATATATATATATATATATATATATATATATATATATATATATATATATGTATGAGTGTGACACCGGGACAGGCAGAAACTGCCCTCATCAATAAAGGCCCGGGCACGAGAAAATACCAAGACGAAGGAAAAGAATAAGGTTAAGGACAAGGCAGAGATGAGGCAATGTCACACAAAGGAAAACGACAGACAGAAAAAAAAAAACAGTCAAAGTACAGATGGTGAATATAATTCCCTCAGCCTCTCCTCATAACTGAGATTGCGTATTTCTGGCATCAGTTTCGTGGTGTGTTACGCGGCCTCGGCAGGGGGGGAGGGATGCAACACGCCAACTCATCAGAGCAGCGATGGAAGTAGTAGCGATAGAAAAGCGAAAGAGAAGATACCTTACGGCGAAGAGAGAGAGAGAATCCAGGTTAGAAGTAAGAGAAGGACCATTAATGAGTTTGACTGCCTTAGATTCAACCCTATCAAGAAGATAAGTAAAGGAAGAAGCACCCCAGATATGTGAGCAGTATTCTAAGCAGGGACGGATAAGACCTTTGAAAATTTCAAGTAACTGCAAAGAGGAAAAGTACTGACGAAAACGAAACAAAAACACCAATTTTTTGGGTATATATATATATATATATATATATATATATATATATATATATATATATATATATATATATGTATATATATATATATATATATATATATATATATATATATAGATATATATATATATATATATATATATATGTATATATATATATATATATATATATATATATATATATATATATATATATATATATATATATATATATATATATATATATATATATATATATAATGCTGAAGGAACTTTTGGACTTAAAGAGGACTGTCCACGACAGTTCAAAGATAAGTCTTCCTTCGGTTACGGTTCTTTTTCTATGCCTACGTCATCACAGAATATCATTAGATATTCGTTACACATATTTTATTATCCCTTCACATCTGACAAATCACAGCATTCCCCATCTCTGTTTCTCTTTACTTTATGTTTTCTTCGTGTCCAAGTCAAATTTTTTAACTACTACGCTACCGCAGTAGTGGTTAGAGAGAGGATACTTCTACTCTATCATAAAGTCGATTACTTATTCAGTGGATTGTAAGTACAAATAGGTCCTGTAGGTCTTAGCTAATTGCATCTTTGCGAGGAGGCTTCATCATAATAAATTTTATCCTGGAAAAGTTCCTTTCTGAGTCGTTTTGTTGTTTGAATTCAGTATACACATTCGATAGCGTAGGAGGGAAGAACCGTCTCGGAGGACCTCAGCATTGAATTTCTCACCAAGTCCCCTGAAAGGGTGGAATGGTGTACACTCACAAGATCAGTAGAAAGGGCAATTTTGGAATCGGACAGTTAGCTTAAAAATCTACAAGGAATAATCACTATCTATCCATCTGTTTGCAGTACTATTATTCATGTACATAATTGTATGTAATAGCATTTTTATGTATTCTGGTGGAGTGTTGTTGCTAAATAAAAAAAGGTCATATTTTGGAGATTGTTATAAACTTATCAGCGTTGTATAGAATAATGAAGAATAGTGTTTTATAGAACGGGGTCACATGCTCAAATTACTTTCGCTAGTACAGTAGTAACGCTCTAGCTTCGCATTCGTGAGGTAGGCAGATCGAACCTCGTCCAGGCAAGAGAGTTTAAGCTGTTTACTGGGGAGGTTACTGCTGTGGCTGGACACCACATTAGGGGGTTGGAGCTTTCACCTGCTGACGCCCGCCAGAACAGGGGCGACGACCCTGATAGGAGAGCTAAAACCCAACAAACTCTTTAACTTTATATAAAATTTTAGTCTAAGCCGATAGCAGTTCCTATCCAAAAGCATTGGCGATGTGTTTTGGAGAGAGAGAGAGAGAGAGAGAGAGAGAGAGAGAGAGAGAGAGAGAGAGAGAGAGAGAGAGAGAGAGAGAGAGAGAGAGAGAGCTTCAATGGTCGTCATACGGCGTAGTATACAATTCTTTTTTTGCAATACAATATATGGTCAATATATGATCAAGCTACATTTCAGAGGACGTTTCATAGACCTGTCTTTGATGACTTGATACACAGTGTATAAGTTACTAAGGCTGCTTTCACACCTAAGTGGCACGTCGCACGTGGCATGCCACGTGGCGCTCCAGTTGAAAACGAACACCCGACAATATATGAAACCTCTCACACAGAAATGGCGTGACACTACATTCCTGCGCACCTAAAGCCACTTTCACACAAAGTGGCACGTCGCACTTGGCATGCCACGTGGCACGCTAGTTGAAAACGAACATTCGGAAATATATGAAACCATTCACACAGAAGTGGCGTGACACGTCCCATATGCCACGGGCGATGTGCCACTTTGGTGTGAAAGTGGCCTTAGGTGCTCAGGAATGTAGTTAACACTTGAACAAAGTATTACTGATTTATGCTTGCTATTTAGATTATTCAGGAGAAAGATGTGCTCGTATTTTCTTACATTGCCAACAGCCACTCGTGCTGCAAAGTTTTGTAACTTTTGTATTCTTTGTAATTGAGTCTTATTGGTACATCCCCAAACTTTGAGACAGTAATTAATTAAACTCATAGCTAAGGACTGGACAATTATTATACGAGTTGATGTTTCAAATGAGTCTTTTACCCTATTTAGATATATTAGAGTACCCATTACTTTTTTATAAATTTCATCTATATGCATTTCAAAATTCATGTAACGGTCAAAATAGACACCTAGGTTCTTTACCGAGTTCATTGGCTTAATGATATTACCGTTAAAATTTATATGAAGATTGTCATCAACTTCTGATAATAATTGTCTGGATCCGATAAGAATAGATTGGGTTTTAGTTTCATTAAGTAACAGACCATTTTTTAGAAAGTAACGTTTAGCCATATACAAAATTTCTTCTGCTCTACGAATAATATTTTCTAAATCATTAATTTCTCCTTCAATTAAGATTGGCTTCCTTTCTTTTTAAAAAAGAGATCTGCAGAACGAATATACCTACCTCTATCAGACTCAACAACAACAACAACAATAATAATAATAATAATAATAATAATAATAATAATAATAATAATAATAATAATAATAATAATAATAACACTGGCCCCTCTCCCAAGCTTTTTATGCTGTTATAGTTGTTGTGCCATGCATATAAATAGAGATCATGAACCTTATGACTCCACACTGTTGCTGGTAATCAGGGAAGGGAAACTATTAGTAAACGTCTTGAAGAATAATGAATGATTAATGAGGCAGGACAGTATGATATATATTCTAACCTAGTCTCCTTTAGTCCTCGAGGTAAACATTACATAATACACACCAATTCTAGAGACAGTAGACAACGCCTTTGTTACCTAGGTGCAATTCTCTCTCTCTCTCTCTCTCTCTCTCTCTCTCTCTCTCTCTCTCTCTCTCTCATACGCCAGCCCCTATAATCATTTGATACAACCTATGTAAGTGACTTATCCACGAAACTCTTTCGTTTGTAGACAGATTGTACACAAACGCTTATTAATAAAAAAAAAAAGTCTCACATAGCAATGAGTAATATGGTAATGTGTGTTACCATGCGTAGGATCACTTGGAAAACTTTGTGCGCATGCGTGTGATTTACAGTACATGGTTGTATATCCATATAAGAAGCTGTAAAACTACTTCCGTTTACGTTCTCAACTGTTTTTCTTTTAAAAAAAAATCTAATAACTATTCATTCAATGTTCGTATTTCTAAAACTATGTCTCTAAACGCAGAAATTAGAGAGAATATGAATAAGACACAGTACATACAGTTTATCAATTAATAATGGGATGTCACAGAATGACGAAAAGAACATTCGTTTTCTTCCTTAAAAATTAAAATAATAAATTGTGACAACAGGATGATGAATATTAAGTAAAAGGAATCTTTCCTATTTTGTAAAAAGAATAATTGAAAGCTTATGTAGTAAGTGCAGTATGCTAGTTTAAACCTGTTTTGCGAGTGTTCAGATATGTTTTTCCTTACTTACTGTACATATATGTGGAAAAACACGAATAAACTGTGTCACACGCTCTTGCCAGTTTAGGTTTGATAGTGCACCATCAAACCTGGGAACAAAATTTATTTTTCTCTTGAGAAATGGAAAATCTGCAGATTCTCTTAGGTAAAGAGATTGCAGCGAAAATTGAAGAAATCCTTTGCCAAGAGCACAAAAGTGTTAACAGCGATATCACCGAATTTGCTGGCCAGTTACCAGTAAATTTCAGGGACATGATTCTCAGGAGACAAAATGGTATTGGATACGCGAATATAATAAAGCTAGAGTTTTAGAACTGATAATGAATACTGGAGTATTATTGGTCCTGATGATAAAGACAAAAATAATGAAGGTAAGATTTGAGAAAGAAGACATGTGTAAAGAATTACTGTTGGGGCAAAATATGTAAAAGATTGTCAAGAATACTTGACAGAGTTCATTCCACCATATAGAACACACAGAGAGATGACAAAACATGAAAGCTTGCCACAGAATGCTGAAAGGCGAGATGAGGGAAGAAATGAAGAGCAGAAAAGAAAATTTTGTTTCAGAGTTCATCCAGTCAAAGGAGTGATAAGGAAAATGATAGGAAACCATAGGGAATAACCTCATTAAGGATACTGTACACAAATTCTTATGGAGTACCTGGTAAGGCAGGAGAATTAAACGACACCAAAGCAGATCTAGCAAAAGGTGCAGAGATAAGATTTAGTAAAAGAAGTAAACATTGTCTCCGAATTCCAAAGGATTTCAAAATAATGGGGGTTAAAAGCCCTAAGAGGATTGGTGGAGGGATAGAGTTGTTTATTAGTTGAAAGTTCCAGGTAGAAGGGGATAACTTTGTTACAGGAAGTTATATAAGGAATCTATGTAGCTCGCATGAATACTGGGTCTGATAACATTATAATAGATGTAATCTAAATAGGTCTGTCCAGGACAGTTGGATGTTAAGTCTTCCTTCAGTTACGGTTCTTTTTCTATGCCTACAGCTACACTGAATATTCTTGGATATTCATCACACATCTTTTATCCCTTCACATCTGACAAGTCATTTCACTCTCCATCTCTGTTTCTCTTTATGTATTTTTCGTGCCCAGGCCCGATGAGGGCTGTTTTATTATTATTTTTTTTTTGGCCCGTCCTGGTGTCACAATCATAAAAAAAAATCTATAATCCAACAAGGAATAAGAAAAGAATGAGGAAGTAATAAGGAAGCAATAGAAGTTATAATTATGTAAACAGCGAATGGAAGAGATAGTGTAGGATATTAATCAAGGGCTATTTTAATAATAGAAAAACTACCTGAAGTAGTCTTAACCCACACAATGACGTGGAATCATTAGGTAAAATTCCTTAACTTTGTACAAGAAAATTTCTTGCACCAACATGTACTGGAACCAACAAGAGCCGGGGTGGAGATGAGCCATCACGGATCGAACATAGCATTCACAGATAACGTTTTGGATATTGGCAAATTTGGATATGAGTCACTGATTAGGAAAAAAGTGCCCAATATGTATTGTTGTTGAAATATATAATCGAAAATGCTCTACCTGAGAGTAGGGGATCCGAGAAGGAAATGAGGGAGATCTATCCAAAAAGCAAAGTACAAGAAAATTAACAATAATATTGCAGGTATTAACTGGGTACCATATTTAACAATAAAACTGTACAGGAGATGTACGATATTTTTTTCTGAGGAATATGAAAGAATAGTTAGCTGTTGCACACCATATACCAATATAGTAATTATCAGAGCCAAAGAGAATGGTTAAATAATGAGTGTAAGAAGGCAAAGGAGTAGAGAAACAAGTGTGAAATAGGATGAGAAAAAATATAAAAGAAAAGAGACAGAGAGGGCTTTTGAAAGATATATTACCAGAAAGGAAAAGGAAAATCCCAAGCTTTTCCACATGACTGTCAGAAGGAAAGTACAAGTCAGAGAACGAGCTTTTAAGTTGGAGATGGTAAATGGAAGCATAACGCAGACAGGTGAACATAATTGTAAAGAATTGAACTAGAAGTTTCAGTCAATACTTACTGTAGAAAACACTCCAACCATACATAATTCAGAGATTAGAGGTCATGAGTTAGTGTTATAGACCACTGTCTTTTTTAGCTACAACAGTATGCGTGGCATTGAGCGAGTTAGATACTCATAAAGCTATGGGGGCTGACAACATATCCCCTTATGAGAAGTGTGCTGAACCATTATCAATAGAGCAATGTATCATATTTCAGTAGTCACAAAAATCTTGAGAGATTCCATGATGCTGCAAACTAGGGAACATGGTACCTATCTTCAAACCTTGAAGGAAAGACACAGCTCTAAAGCATGATCTGCTTCACTGAATAGCGTAGTTTACAAAGCTATGGAAAAACTACTGAGAAAACCAACTTCTTTCCCCTTAGAATCTTTCAAGAAAAGAGACTGAAAGAAATCTAGAGGTAAGCGTATTAGCAGATTTGGCTTCTGAAAAGCTTATAAATGGTATAGTAAGGACAGCTTATGCTTTCTCAGCAAACATAAGAGTGACCTTCAGGTGCATAGTCAAGGAAATGTTCAAAAATAGGTATATGAATATCTGAGACCAAATCTTGAATATGCAGCACCTTTCTGGAATCCACACTTGGAAAACATATAAGTAACTTGAAGGTAGTTCCAAGACATTCTACGAAGCTGGTAACAGAGATAAGGTAAGGCTAAGGGAGTCAGACTTACTATCACTCGAAGCCTTCTTGGCTTTGACTGACTGGACAGGGAGAGATATTTTGATATGGGTGGCTCTAGAACTACAGGTAACTGTTTGAAGTTTCACTAGAAAACCTCTTTTCAAGATGTAAGGAAGTACTTTTTTAGTGTAAGAATAGTGGTCATTGGAATTTGCTAAGTGAAGAAACAGTAAATACTTAATGCATTCATAGTTTCAAGGAAAGATATCATAAGTATCAGTGAGTACAAAATGCAGCCTATCAGGAGACGGGAAGTTACAAGCATAGGGTTCTTTCCTGAAAGCACAATTAGGTAAATACAATCAGGAACATTCACACATTGCACACACACACAGAGTAGAGGCACTGAGGACATGAGGAGGAACTATCGGAAAGGAGATTACATCAAAATGAATGAGCTTTTTGCAGTTATTGACTGGAGAACCTTATTTTACAACAAATCTGTACAAGAAATGTATGACATCTTTTGTGAGAAATATGGGAAGATAGTAGATTGCTGCATACCTGTCACCAAAGTAGGTGTAATTCATGCCAGAGAGAAATGGTTCGATAAGGGGTGTAAAAGAGCTAAGGAGTGGAGAGACAAATGCTGGAAAAGGTATAGGAGGAGAAAAAACATAAATGCCTGGCAAACCTACAAAAGAGCAAGAAATGACTACCTAAGTAAAAGGAGAGAGGCAGAGAGAGACTATGAGAGGGACATCACCAGGAAGGCTAAAGAAAATCCCAAGCTTTTCCACAGCTTTATCAGAGGAAAACTGAAGGTAAAAGAACAGGGTTTAAGGCTAAAGAGAGCGGATGGAAGCATCACTGAGACGGATGAAGAGATCTGCAAAGAATTGAACAAGGAGTTTCAGTCAGTATTTACAGTAGAAAATACCCCACCCCCTCAGGTTGCAGTGATAGAAGCTCAAGGGCCGGTATTAGAGAACATCAACCTTACAGCCACAGAGGTATGCAAAGCGCTGATGGATTTAGATGTTCATAAAGCTACAGGTCCTGATGACATATCCCCTCATGTGCTTAAAAAATGCGCAAACACAATATCAGTGGCACTAAGTATCATATTTAAGGAGTCACTGGAGTCGGGGGAGATTCCAAGATGCTGGAAACAAGCAAATGTGATACCTATCTTCAAAAAGGGAAGGAGGGATACGGCTCTGAACTATAGACCAGTTTCCTTGACCAGCATAGTTTGAAAAGTTATGGAGAAACTACTAAGGAAACATATCTCTCTTCACTTGGAATCCTTCAACTTTTTGTCAGTGAGGCAACATGGCTTCAGAGAAGGTAGATCAACAGTAACAAATTTATTAGAATTTTATGATGAGGTAAGCCGAATCTTACAGGAAAGAGAGGGCTGGGCAGACTGCATATTCCCAGACTTCCAGAAAGCGTTTGACACTGTTCCACATGGGAGACTTATTAGGAAGCTGCAATCAATGGCTAGAATAGGTGGGAATGTTTTGGAATGGATAAAAACTTACTTAGAAGGAAGGGAACAGAGGGTTAGAGTAAGACACTCAGTGTCTGAATGGAGAAGAGTTAGTAGTGGAGTTCCACAGGGTTCAGTTTTAGGGCCACTTTTGTTCCTTGTATATGTAAATGACCTACCAGAGTCTGTAAATTCTTTTATGAATATGTTTGCAGATGATGCAAAGATTGTGAAGAAAGTAAAAAACGAGAACAATAGTAGAGAACTTCAGGAGGATCTAAATAATCTGCATGAGTGGTCAGAAAAGTGGCTAATGAAATTCAATACTTCAAAATGTAAGGTAATGAGAATGGGTACAAGTGCAAGAAGGCCCAAGCTTGACTACTCGGTGGCTGGAGTACAACTTCAGGAGACAGAAAATGAGAGAGATCTAGGAGTAAACATACTGGCAGATTTGTCTCCAGAAATACATATAAATGGCATAGTAAGGGCAGCATATGCATTCTTATCAAATGTAAGGGTAGCCTTCAGGCACATGAACAAGGAAATGTTCAGAAATATTTATGTAACCTATGTGAGGCCAAAACTCGAATATGCAGCCCCCTTTTGGAATCCGCACTTGAAAGAGCACATAGCTAAGCTTGAAAAAGTTCAAAGACATGCCACGAAACTGGTGCCAGAAATACGCAATCTCAGTTATGATGAGAGGCTGAGGGAATTAGACTTACCATCACTCGAAGCTAGAAGAGTGAGGGGGATATGGTGACAGTCTTAAAATTCCTTCATGGTTATGATAGAGTGGATAGGGATCGATATTTTGATATGGCTGGCTCTAGAACTAGAGGTCATAGTTTGAAGCTTCATAAGAAAACTTCTTTGCAGGATGTAAGGAAATACTTTTTCAGTGTAAGAGTAGTTGATAATTGGAATTCGCTAAGCGAGGAGGTAGTTAATGCTATCTCAATCCATAGTTTTAAGGACAGGTATGATAAGTATCACTAAGTATAAAATGGAACCGATCAGGAGACGGGAAGATACGAGCTTTGGGCTCTTTCCCGTAAACACAATTAGGTAATCAATTAGGTAATCACAGCTAGGGTTGAAGACCTGATAAGAAAGCTTCGAGTAGTTTGTGGTCCTGAGGATATTGTAAACATACACCAACTAGGTAAATATTCGAGGGAAGGAAAGCCGAGACCAACAAAAGTAACCTTTGAGAGAGGGGAAACATGTAGGGAAATATTGTTGAGAAAAAAAAGTCTAAAAGACCTTCAAGAATTCAAAGAAGTGTTCATTAGACGATACAGAACACTGGAAGAGATGGGAAAGATCAAAAACTTGTTGCAAGAGACAAGAAGGTTAAATGATGAAAGAAATGAAGAACAGAAGAAAAATTTTCGTTACAGAGTTCTTCCAGACAAAGGGGAGATAAAGAAGATAATGACAGAAGATCAGGGGATGGGACCTCATTAAGATTGTTATACACAAATGCTAATGGATTAGCTGGTAAGGCAGTAGAATTAAAAGATAGGATTCACAACAGTAAGGCAGATATAGTAGCAATTACAGAGACTAAGTTGAGTGAGGACATAAACAGTGTCACAGTTTTTCCTAAGGGCTTCAGAATACTAAGGGTTGAAAGATCTGAGAGGACTGGTGGAGGGATAGCACTGGTCATAAGTGAAAGGATTCAAGTCGAAGAAATAAACTTGGCTATAGAAAGTGAGTTCAAGGAATTTCTTGTTGCTCGCATAAATACTGGGTCAGAGAGCATTATAATAACTGTTGTATACAACCCACCAAGGAATCAAAATAGGCTTGAAGTTTATGAGGAAAGTCATATAGGTACTATTGAAGTCATAAACTCAGTTGTTAACATGGCACGGGAAAAAAAAATGTAGGATTTTGATTATGGGAGACTTTAATCATAAAGAGATAGATTGGATAAATCTTGACCCACACAGTGGTGAGGACTCATTCGGGGCAAGATTTCTAGATTGCGTACAAGGGAATTTCCTACACCAACATGTAATGGAACCAACAAGGGCCAGGGGTGGGGATGAGCCATCACTACTTGATCTAGTGTTCACAGATAATGTGTTGGATATTGAAAATATTGAGTATGAACCACCAATTGGAAAGAGTGACCACTGTGTATTGTTGATGGAGTATATCATTGAAGATATTCTTCCTGAGAGTAGAGGCACTGAGGACATGAGGAGGAACTATCCGAAAGGAGATTACATCAAAATGAATGAGCTTTTTGCAGTTATTGACTGGAGAACCTTATTTTACAACAAATCTGTACAAGAAATGTATGACATCTGTTGTGAGAAATATGGGAAGATAGTAGATTGCTGCATACCTGTCACCAAAGTAGGTGTAATTCATGCCAGAGAGAAATGGTTCGATAATGGGTGTAAAAGAGCTAAGGAGTGGAGAGACAAATGCTGGAAAAGGTATAGGAGGAGAAAAAACATAAATGCCTGGCAAACCTACAAAAGAGCAAGAAATGACTACCTAAGTAAAAGGAGAGAGGCAGAGAGAGACTATGAGAGGGACATCACCAGGAAGGCTAAAGAAAATCCCAAGCTTTTCCACAGCTTTATCAGAGGAAAACTGAAGGTAAAAGAACAGGTTTTAAGGCTAAAGAGAGCGGATGGAAGCATCACTGAAACGGATGAAGAGATCTGCAAAGAATTGAACAAGGAGTTTCAGTCAGTATTTACCGTAGAAAATACCCCACCCCCTCAGGTTGCAGTGATAGAAGCTCAAGGGCCGGTATTAGAGAACATCAACCTTACAGCCACAGAGGTATGCAAAGCGCTGATGGATTTAGATGTTCATAAAGCTACAGGTCCTGATGACATATCCCCTCATGTGCTTAAAAAATGCGCAAACACAATATCAGTGGCACTAAGTATCATATTTAAGGAGTCACTGGAGTCGGGGGAGATTCCAAGATGCTGGAAACAAGCAAATGTGATACCTATCTTCAAAAAGGGAAGGAGGGATACGGCTCTGAACTATAGACCAGTTTCCTTGACCAGCATAGTTTGAAAAGTTATGGAGAAACTACTAAGGAAACATATCTCTCTTCACTTGGAATCCTTCAACTTTTTGTCAGTGAGGCAACATGGCTTCAGAGAAGGTAGATCAACAGTAACAAATTTATTAGAATTTTATGATGAGGTAAGCCAAATCTTACAGGAAAGAGAGGGCTGGGCAGATTGCATATTCCTAGACTTCCAGAAAGCGTTTGACATTGTTCCACATGGGAGACTTATTAGGAAGCTGCAATCAATGGCTAGAATAGGTGGAAAGTTTAGGAATGGATAAAAACTTACTTAGAAGGAAGGGAACAGAGGGTTAGAGTAAGACACTCAGTGTCTGAATGGAGAAGAGTTAGTAGTGGAGTTCCACAGGGTTCAGTTTTAGGGCCACTTTTGTTCCTTGTATATGTAAATGACCTACCAGAGTCTGTAAATTCATTCATGAATATGTTTGCAGATGATGCAAAGATTGTGAAGAAAGTAAAAGGCGAGAACAATGGTAGAGAACTTCAGGAGGATCTAAATAATCTGCATGAGTGGTCAGAAAAGTGGCTAATGAAATTCAATACTTCAAAATGTAAGATAATGAGAATGGGTACAAGTGTAAGAAGGCCCAAGCTTGACTACTCTGTGGCTGGAGTACAACTTCAAGAGACAGAAAATGAGAGAGATCTAGGAGTAAGCATACTGGCAGATTTGTCTCCAGAAATACATATAAATGGCATAGTAAGGGCAGCATATGCATTCTTATCAAATGTAAGGGTAGCCTTCAGGCACATTGACAAGGAAATGTTCAGAAATATTTATGTAACCTATGTGAGGCCAAAACTCGAATATGCAGCCCCCTTTTGGAATCCGCACTTGGAAAAGCACATAGCTAAGCTTGAAAAAGTTCAAAGACATGCCACGATACTGGTGCCAGAAATACGCAATCTCAGTTATGATGAGAGGCTGAGGGAATTAGACTTGCCATCACTCGAAGCTAGAAGAGTGAGGGGGGATATGGTGACAGTCTTTAAATTCCTTCATGGTTATGATAGAGTGGATAGGGATCGATATTTTGATATGGCTGGCTCTAGAACTAGAGGTCATAGTTTGAAGCTTCATAAGAAAACTTCTTTGCAGGATGTAAGGAAATACTTTTTCAGTGTAAGAGTAGTTGATAATTGGAATTCGCTAAGCGAGGAGGTAGTTAATGCTATCTCAATCCATAGTTTTAAGGACAGGTATGATAAGTATCACTAAGTATAAAATGGAACCGATCAGGAGACGGAAAGATACGAGCTTTGGGCTCTTTCCCGTAAACACAATTAGGTAATCACAATTAGGTAATCACACATGTATGAGCTCGCACTCACACAGCCCATTAAGATCTGCTGTACACAAATGCTGATGGGGTAGCTGGTAAGGCAGTAGAATTAAAGGATAGGATTCATGACAGTATGGCAGATCTAGTAGTGGTTACAGAGACTAACTTAGGTGAGGATTTAAATAATGTCACAGTTTTTCCTAAGGAATTCAGAATATAGAGGGTTGAAACATCTGAGAGGGCTGGTGGAGGGCTATCACTGCACATAAGAGAAAGATTTCAGGTTGAAAAAAATAAACTGTACTATAGAGAGTGAGTTCAAGGAATTTCTTGTTGCTCGCATAAATACCAGGCCAGAGAGCATTATAATAACTGTTGTATATAACCCACCAAGGAACCAACATAGGCTAGAAGTTTATGAGGAAAGTCATATAGGTACTAATGAAGTCATAAAATCAGTTGTTAACATTGCACAGGAGAGAAAATGTAGGTTTTTTATTATGGGAGATTTTAATCATAGAGTGACTGATTGGATAAATCTTGACCCACACAGTGGTGAGGACTCATTCGGGGCAAGATTCCTAGATTGCGTACAAGGGAATTTCCTACATCAATATGTACTGGGACCAATGAGAGCCAGGGGTGAGGATGAGCCATTGCAGCTTGATCCAAACATTCTCAGATAATGTGTTTGATATTGAAAAATTGAGTATGAACCGCAACTTTCAAAAAGTGACCTGTGTGTATTGTTGATGGAGTATATCATCGAAAATATTCTGCCTGATAGTAGAAGCGCTCGAAAGGACATGTGGATGAACTATCCAAAAGGAGATTACATCAAAATTAATGAACTTTTTGCAGTTATTGACTGGAGAACCTTATTTAACAAAAACTCTGTACAAGAAATGTACGGCATCTTTTGTGTGGAATATGGAATGATAGTAGATTGCTGCATACCTTCAATCATATTAGGAGTTATTCATGCCAGAGAGAAATGGTTTAGTAATGAGTGCAAGAGATCTAAGGAGTGGAGAGACAAATGCTGGAAAAGGTAAAGGAGAAGAAAAAACATAAATGCCCGGTAGACCTATAAAAGAGCAAGAAATGACTACCTAAGTAAAAGAAGAGAGACAGAGAGAAACAATGAAGGGGATATCACCAGGAAGACTAAAGAATATCCCAAAATATTCCACAGCCTTATCAGAGGAAAACTGAAAGTCAAAAAACAGGTTTAAAGCTAAAGAAAGCTGATGGAAGCATCACTGAGATGGATGAAGAGATCTGCAAAGAATTGAACAAGGAGTTTCAGTCAGTAATTACAGCAGAAAATACCCCACCCCCTCAGATTGCAGAGATAGGATCTAATGGGCTGGTATTAGAGAAAATAATCTCTCAGCCACAGAGGTATGCAAAGCGCTTATGGAATTAGATGCCCATAAAGCTACAAGTCCTGATGATATATCACCTTATATACTTAAAAAATGCGCTAACTCAATATAAGCTGGAATCAGGGGTATTTCCAAGATGCTGGAGACAAGGAAACGTGGTACCTATCTTCAAAAAGGGAAGGAGGGATGCAGCTCTAAACCAGAGACCTGTTTCCTTGACCAGCATAGTTTGCAAAGTTATGGAGAAACTACTAAGAAAACACATCTCTTTTCACTTGGAATCCTTCAACTTTTAGTCAGTGAGACAACATGGCTTCAGAGAAGGTATATCAACAGTAACAAACTTATTATAAGTTAATGAGGCAATCCGATCCTTACAGGAAAAAGAGGGCTGGGCAGATTGCATATTCTTAGACTTCTAGAAGGCATTTGATATGGGAGACTTATTAAGAATCTGGAAGCAATGGCTAGAATATGCGGAAATGTCTTGGAATGGATAAAAGCTTACTTAGAAGCAAGGGAACAGAGGGTTAGAGTAAGACACTCAGTGTCTGAATGGAGAAGGGTTAGTAGTGGATTTCCACAAGGTTCAGGTTTAGGGCCACTTTTGGTCCTTGTATCTGTAAATGACCTACCAGAATCTGTAAAGTCATTCATGAATATGTTTGCAGATGATGCAAAGATTCTGAAGAAAGTGAAAGATGAGAACAATGGTAGAGAACCTCTTGAAGACCTAAATAGTCTGCATGAGTGGTCAGAAAAGTGGCAAATGAAATTTGATGCTTCTATATGCATGGTAATGGAGGGCAAGTGTGAGAAGGCCTAAGCTTGAATACTCAATAGCAGGAGCAGAACTTCAAGAGACAAAAAATGGGAGTGATCTAGGAGTAAGCTTACTGGTAGATTTGTCTCCAGAAATGCATATGAATGGCATAGTTAGGGCAGCATATACTTTCTTAGCATATGTGTTTGCATTTAGGCACATGAACAATGAAATGTTCAGAAATATTTTGTAACCTATGTGAAGCCAAAGTTTGAATATGCAGCCTCTTCTGGAACTCACACTTGCAAGAGAGCATAGTTAAGCTGGAAAAAGTTCAAAGACATGCCACGAAGCTGGTGCCAGGAGAATGAAGGGGGATATGGTGACGGTTTTAAAATTCCTTCATGGTTATGGTAGAGTGGATAAAGATCGATATTCTGATATGGCTGGCAGTAGAATTAGAGGCCAAAATTTGAAGCTTCGTAAGAAAACTTCTTTGCAGGATGTAGGGAAGTACTTTTTTTTTTTTTAGAGTAAGAGTAGTTGATAATTGGAATTGGCTAAGTGAGGAGGTAGTTAATGCTAAGTCAATCCATATTTTTAAGGGCAAGTATAAGTATCACAGAGTATACAAATGGGACTGAACAGAAGACGAGGAGTTAGGAGCCTAAGGCTCTTTCCCGTAAGCACAATTAGTTAATTACAATTAGGTAACTAGAGAGAGAGAGAGAGAGAGAGAGAGAGAGAGAGAGAGAGAGAGAGAGAGAGAGAGAGAGAGAGAGAGAGAGAGAGAGAGTTTATATAATATGGGAAGTGACGTCTCGTGTATCCGGGATAATGCACGGAAATAATAGCTGTAACAAATTGCAACAACATGAGTTATAAGTTTGCAGTCTGAGAATTAAATCACATTTCATGAAAATATTTATCAAATATCTAGAGTAATGTGTCACTTTTTTGCATAAAGGAGCATGCTTAAATTTTAATTAAATAAGTATCCATAATTTCTCTTTTGTGGGAGGCGCTTAACAGGGAAAGACAGCTACACAACCTACATCTATTCCTAGATTAATTCTTGCGAAACATATGTGTTTATAATGGTTTATTTATGTAATTTAGTTTGAAGCAAAAATACTCCCAATATAATCTACCTTTCATTCTGAGAAATCATCGCAATATATTATACAACTAGGGAGTCTGTCTAACCGCAGTTACAATGATAGGACAAACAACAGCCTCGTAGCATTTTCTTCCACGCAGCACTTAAAACAGAGATTCCAGTGTTGAAATATAATATACAAATAAAGAAACTGATGAAAAAAAAGCAAAATATGGGAGGAATAATAACCCTTTGATGAAACTAAGAAATTAAACGGAAGTTTCTATTGCAAATGTACACACACTAACAAAATTTGGAAGCTCCAACAGTATTAAAATTTAGTAAAATTAATAGCCGAACCCTCATGAGATGGTAAATAATTTAATGCATTCCTCTACATCCACCAGCTTAGAGAGGTGAGCCACAGAAGTGTAAAAGAGGGATAACTGAAGCTGCATAGACTGTATTACCCACCCACCCCACCCACAATTGATCATCGCACACATTTAATTCTCCTCCCAACATGTGTAATGCAGTTACTCAGTTTGAAATGTCTTCAAGTAATCTACTTCCCCTGTCGGAATTTTAAACCTGGAACATATAAAAGAGAAATTCTAACAACTAGCTAACCTCGGGTGTTGGGACGCTGCAACGTGGGTTTGATTTCCTTGACGTCCAACATGTCTTTTCGTGGATAGCAATGTATTAGCAACATAACGGTTTCTTTATGAATATATATATACAAGTAAACTACATATACACCATTAACATGTTGATATAAAAACGATGGGAAAAGTGTTTTTATCTACTGGTTGTGCTATGATATACAGAAGATTATCTGTTGTAGTAGTTCAGTTGGTATGGTGGCATGAACATGTAGCCTGTGATGTGGATTTGGTTCTACTGAAGTACAACATGCTTTTAATAAGTAGAAATGTGTTAAACATCAAGGTTTCGTTCTGAATTTGCACACAAACTCCACGTACAAATGCAACCGGTTGGTTTAAGAATGATAAGGAAAGTGCTTGCATTTACTCATTTATGGTATGGTATGCAGAATTTACCTGTTGTCGTTGTTCAGATTTTATGGTAGTTTGAACTTTTAGCCTGCGACTTGGGTTTACTTACTCTGATGATCAGCATGTTTTAAATGGATACTAGTGTACTATTATTAACATTGAGGCTTTTTTATTATATGTATATACGAATGTATGTATGTGATTACCTAATTGTGTTTACGGGAAAGAGCCCAAAGCTCGTATCTTCCCGTCTCCTGATTTGTTACATTTTATACTTAGTGATACTTATCATACTTGTCCTTAAAACTATTGATTGAGATAGCATTAACTACCTCCTCGCTTAGCCAATTCCAATTATCAACTACTATTACACTGAAAATGTATTTCCTTACACCCTACAAAGAAGATTTCTTACGAATCTTCAAACTATGACCTCTAGTTCTAGAGCCTGCCATATCAAAAAATCGATCCCTATCCACTCTATCATAACCATGAAGGAATTTAAAGACTGTCACCATATCCCCCCTCAATCTTCTAGCTTCGAGTGATGGTAAGTCTAATTCCCTCAGCCTCTCATCATAACTGAAATTGCACATTTCTGACACCAGTTTCGTGGCATGTCTTTGAACTTTTTCAAGCTTAGCTATGTGCTTTTTCAAGTGCGGATTCCACAAGGGGGCTGCATATTCGAGTTTTGGCCTCACATAGGTTGCATAAATATTTCTGAACATTTCCTTGTTCATGTGCCTGAAGGCTACCCTTACATTTGATAAGAATGCATATGCTGCCGCCCTTACTATGCCATCTATATGTATTTCTGGAGACAAATCTGCTAATATGTTTACTCCTAGATCTTTCTCATTTTCTGTCTCTTGAAGTTGTACTCCAGCCACCGAGTAGTCAAGCTTGGGCCTTCTTGCACTTGTACCCATTCTCATTACCTTACATTTTGAAGTATTGAATTTCATTAGCCACTTTTCTGACCACTCATGCAGACTATTTAGATCTTCCTGAAGTTCTCTACCATTGTTCTCGTTTTTTACTTTCTTCACAATCTTTGCATCATCTGCAAACATATTCATGAATGAATTTACAGACTCTGGTAGGTTATTTACATATACAAGGAACAAAAGTGGCCCTAAAACTGAACCTGTGGAACTCCACTACTAACTCTTTTCCATTCAGACACTGAGTGTCTTACTCTAACCCTCTGCTGGCTAGTACAGTGGTAACGAGCTGGCTTCGCATTCACGAGGTCGAAAGATCGGTTCCCGTCCAAGACCGAGAGTTTAAGCTGTTTACTGGCAGGAACTGCTGTGGTTGGACACCACAGTGAGGGGTTGGGGCTTGCCCCGCCTGACGAATACCCATTGTATAATGAAATGGAAATAAAGTTTGTTTGTTTGTTTTGTTTGTTTATTCTAGCCATTGCTTGCAGCTTCCTAATAAGTCTCCCATGTGGAACAGTGTCAAACGCTTTCTGGAAGTCTAGGAATATGCAAGCTGCCCAGCCCTCTCTTTCCTGTAAGATTCGGCTTACCTCATCATAAAATTCTAATAAGTTTGTTACTGTTGATCTACCTTCTCTGAAGCCATGTTGCCTCACTGACAAAAGGTTGAAGGATTCCAAGTGAAGAGAGATATGTTTCCTTAGTAGTTTCTCCATAACTTTGCAAACTATGCTGGTCAAGGAAACTGGTCTATAGTTCCGAGCCGTATCCCTCCTTCCCTTTTTGAAGATAGGTATCACGTTTGCTTGTTTCCATCATCTTGGAATCTCCCCTGACTCCAGTGACTTTTTAAATATGATACTTAGTTCCACTGATATTGAGTTTGAGCATTTTTTAAGTACCTGATGTATATATATCTATCTATCTATCTATCTATCTATATATATATATATATATATATATATATATATATATATATATATATATATATATATGCTGTGTGTGTGTGTGTGTGTGTGTGTGTGTGTGTGTGTGTGTGTGTGTGCAAGTGTGTGTGATTACCTAATTGTGCTTACAGGAAAGAGCCCAAAGCTCGTATCTTCCCGTCTCCTGATCGGTTCCATTTTGAACTTATTGATACTTATCATACCTGTCCTTAAAACTATGGATTGAGTTGCCATTAACTACCTCCTCGCTTAGCCAATTCCAATTATCAACTACTCTTACATTAAAAAGTACTTCCTTACATCCTGCAAAGAACCTTTCTTACGAAGTTTCAAACTATGACCTCTAGTTCTAAAGCCAGCCATATCAAAATATCGATCCCTATCCACTCTATCATAACCATGAAGAACTTAAAAGACTGTCACCATATCCCCCGTCAATCTTTTAGCTTCGAGTGATGGTAAGGCTAATTCCCTCAGCCTCTCATCATAACTGAGATTGCGCATTTCTGGCACCAGTCATGTGGCGTATATATATATATATATATATATATATATATATATATATATATATATATATATATATATATATATATATATATATATATATATATATATATATATATATATATATATATTGCCCCGGCTGACGAATACCCATTGTATAATGAAATGGAAATAAAGTTTGTTTGTTTGTTTTGTTTGTTTATTCTAGCCATTGCTTGCAGCTTCCTAATAAGTCTCCCATGTGGAACAGTGTCAAACGCTTTCTGGAAGTCTAGGAATATGCAATCTGCCCAGCCATCTCTTTCCTGTAAGATTTGGCTTACCTCATCATAAAATTCTAATAAGTTTGTTACTGTTGATCTACCTTCTCTGAAGCCATGTTGCCTCACTGACAAAAGGTTGAAGGATTCCAAGTGAAGAGAGATATGTTTCCTTAGTAGTTTCTCCATAACTTTGCAAACTATGCTAGTCAAGGAAACTGGACTATAGTTCCGAGCCGTATCCCTCCTTCCCTTTTTGAAGATAGGTATCACATTTGCTTGTTTCCAGCATCTTGGAATCTCCATTGACTCCAGTGACTTTTTAAATATGATACTTAGTTCCACTGATAGTGAGTTTGAGCATTTTTTAAGTACCTGATGTATCTCTCTCTCTCTCTCTCTCTCTCTCTCTCTCTCTCTCTCTCTCTCTCTCTCTCTCTCTCTCTCTCTCTCTATATATATATATATATATATATATATATATATATATATATATATATATATATATATGTATGATTACCTAATTGTGATTACCTAATTGTGTTTACGGGAAAGAGCCCAAAGCTCGTATCTTCCCGTCTCCTGATCGGTTCCATTTTGGACTTAGTGATACTTATCGTACCTGTAATTAAAACTATGGATTGAGATAGCATTAACTACCTCCTCGCTTAGCGAATTCCAATTATCAACTACTCTTACACTGAAAAAGTATTTCCTTACATCCTGCAAAGAAGTTTTCTTACGAAGCTTCAAACTATGACCTCTAGTTCTAGAGCCAGCCATATCGAAATATCGATCCCTATCCACTCTATCATAACCATGAAGGAATTTAAAGACTGTCACCATATCCCCCCTTACTCTTCTAGCTTCGAGTGATGGCAAGTCTAATTCCCTCAGCCTCTCATCATAACTGAGATTGCGTATTTCTGGCACCAGTTTCGTGGCATGTCTTTGAACTTTTTCAAGCTTAGCTATGTGCTTTTTCAAGTGCGGATTCCAAAAGGGGGCTGCATATTCGAGTTTTGGCCTCACATAGGTTACATAAATATTTCTGAACATTTCCTTGTCCATGTGCCTGAAGGCTACCCTTACATTTGATAAGAATGCATATGCTGCCCTTACTACGCCATTTATATGTATTTCTGGAGACAAATCTGCCAGTATGTTTACTCCTAGATCTCTCTCATTTTCTGTCTCTTGAAGCTGTACTCCAGCCACCGAGTAGTCAAGCTTGGGCCTTCTTGCACTTGTACCCATTCTCATTACCTTACATTTTGAGGTATTGAATTTCATTAGCCACTTTTCTGACCACTCATGCAGATTATTTAGATCCTCCTGAAGTTCTCTACCATTGTTCTCGTTTTTTACTTTCTTCACAATCTTTGCATCATCTGCAAACATATTCATGAATGAATTTACAGACTCTGGTAGGTCATTTACATATACAAGGAACAAAAGTGGCCCCAAAACTGAACCCTGTGGAACTCCACTACTAACACTTCTCCATTCAGACACTGAGTGTGTTACTCTAACCCTCTGTTCCCTTCCTTCTATGTAAGTTTTTATCAATTCCAAGACATTTCCACCTATTCTAGCCATTGCTTGCAGCTACCTAATAAGTCTCCCATGTGGAACTGTGTCAAACGCTTTCTGGAAGTCTAGGAATATGCAATCTGCCCAGCCCTCTCTTTCCTGTAAGATTTGGCTTACCTCATCATAAAATTCTAATAAGTTTGTTACTGTTGATCTACCTTCTCTGAAGCCATGTTGCCTCACTGACAAAAAGTTGAAGGATTCCAAGTGAAGAGAGATATGTTTCCTTAGTAGTTTCTCCATAACTTTGCAAACTATGCTGGTCAAGGAAACTGGTCTATAGTTCAGAGCCGTATCCCTCCTTCCCTTTTTGAAGATAGGTATCACATTTGCTTGTTTCCAGCATCTTGGAATCTCCCCCGACTCCAGTGACTCCTTAAATATGATACTTAGTGCCACTGATATTGTGTTTGCGCATTTTTTAAGCACATGAGGGGATATGTCATCAGGACCTGTAGCTTTATGAACATCTAAATCCATCAGCGCTTTGCATACCTCTGTGGCTGTAAGGTTGATGTTCTCTAATACCGGCCCTTGAGCTTCTATCACTGCAATCTGAGGGGGTGGGGTATTTTCTACTGTAAATACTGACTGAAACTCCTTGTTCAATTCTTTGCAGATCTCTTCGTCCGTCTCAGTGATGCTTCCATCCGCTCTCTTTAGCCTTAAAACCTGTTCTTTTACCTTCAATTTTCCTCTGATAAAGCTGTGGAAAAGCTTGGGATTTTCTTTAGCCTTCCTGGTGATGTCCCTCTCATAATCTCTCTCTGCCTCTCTCCTTTTACTTAGGTAGTCATTTCTTGCTCTTTTGTAGGCTTGCCAGGCATTTATGTTTTTTCTCCTCCTATACCTTTTCCAGCATTTGTCTCTCCACTCCTTAGCTCTTTTACACCCATTATCGAACCATTTCTCTCTGGCATGAATTACACCTACTTTGGTGACAGGTATGCAGCAATCTACTATCTTCCCATATTTCTCACAAAAGATGTCATACATTTCTTGTACAGATTTGTTGTAAAATAAGGTTCTCCAGTCAATAACTGCAAAAAGCTCATTTATTTTGATGTAATCTCCTTTCGGATAGTGTGTGTGGGTGTGTGTGTGTGTGTGTGTGTGTGTGTGTGTGTGTGTGTGTGTGTGTGTGTTTGTGTGTGTATGTGTGTGTGAGTGTGTGCGCAAGTGTGTGTGATTACCTAATTGTGCTTACAGGAAAGAGCCCAAAGCTCATATCTTCACGTCTCCTGATCGGTTCCATTTTGAACTTATTGATACTTATCATACCTGTCCTTAAAACTATGGATTGAGTTGCCATTAACTACCTCCTCGCTTAGCCAATTCCAATTATCAACTACTCTTACATTAAAAAGTACTTCCTTACATCCTGCAAAGAACCTTTCTTACGAAGTTTCAAACTATGACCTCTAGTTCTAAAGCCAGCCATATCAAAATATCGATCCCTATCCACTCTATCATAACCATGAAGAACTTAAAAGACTGTCACCATATCCCCCGTCAATCTTTTAGCTTCGAGTGATGGTAAGGCTAATTCCCTCAGCCTCTCATCATAACTGAGATTGCGCATTTCTGGCACCAAACATGTGGCGTATATATATATATATATATATATATATATATATATATATATATATATATATATATATATATATATATATATATATATATATATATATATATGTGTGTGTGTGTGTGTGTATATGTGATTACCTAATTGTGTTTACGGAAAAGAGCCCATAGCTCGTATCTTCCCGTCTCCTGATCGGTTCCATTTTATACTTAGTGATACTTATCATACCTGTCCTTAAAACTATGGATTGAGATAGCATTAGCTACCTCCTCGCTTAGCCAATTCCAATTATCAACTACTATTACACTGAAAAAGTATTTTCTTACATCCTGCAAACAAGTTTTCTTACGAAGCTTCAAACTATGACCTCTAGTTCTAGAGCCAGCCATGTCAAAATATCGATCATAATCCACTCTATCATAACCTTGAAGGAATTTAAAGACTGTCACCATATCCCCCTTCAGTCTTCTAGCTTCGAGTGATGGTAAGTCTAATTCCCTCAGCCTCTCATCATAACTGAGATTGCGCATTTCTGGCACCAGTTTCGTGGCATGTCTTTGAAATTTTTCAAGCTTAGCTATGTGCTTTTTCAAGTGCGGATTCCAAAAGGGGGCTGCATAATCGAGTTTTGGCTTCACATAGGTTACATAAATATTTCTGAACATTTCCTTGTCCATGTGCCTGAAGGCTACCCTTACATTTGATAAGAATGCATATGCTGCCCTTACTCTGACATTTATATGTATTTCTGGAGACGAATCTGCCAGTATGTTTACTCCTAGATCTCTCTCATTTTCCGTCTCTTGAAGTTGTACTCCAACAACCGAGTAGTCAAGCTTGGGCCTTCTTGCACTTGTACCCATTCTCATTGCCTTACATTTTGAAGTATTGAATTTCATTAGCCACTTTTCTGACCACTCATGCAGACTATTTAGATCTTCCTAAAGTTCTCTACCATTGTTCACGTTTCTTACTTTCTTCACAATCTTTGCATTATCTGCAAACATATTCATGAATGAATTTACAGACTCTGGTAGGTCATTTAAATATACAAGGAACAAAAGTGGCCCTAAAACTGAACCCTGTGGAACTCCACTACTAACACTTCTCCATTCAGACACTGAGTGTGTTACTCTTAACCTCTGTTCCCTTCCTTCTAAGTAAGTTTTTATCCATTGCAAGACATTTCCACCTATTCTAGCCATTGCTTGCAGCTTCCTAATAAGTCTCCCATGTGGAACTGTGTCAAACGCTTTCTGGAAGTCTAGGAATATGCAATCTGCCCACCCCTCTCTTTCCTGTAAGAGTCGGCTTACCTCATCATAAAATTCTAATAAGTTTGTTACTGTTGATCTACCTTCTCTGAAGCCATGTTGCCTCACTGACAAAAAGTTGAAGGATTCCAAGTGAAGAGAGATATGCTTCCTTAGTAGTTTCTCCATAACTTTGCAAACTATGCTGGTCAAGGAAACTGGTCTATAGTTCCGAGCCGTATCCCTCCTTCCCTTTTTGAAGATAGGTATCACGTTTGCTTGTTTCCATCATCTTGGAATCTCCCCTGACTCCAGTGACTTTTTAAATATGATACTTAGTTCCACTGATAGTGAGTTTGAGCATTTTTTAAGTAACTGATGTATATATATATATATATATATATATATATATATATATATATATATATATATATATATATATATATATATATATATATATATATATATATATATATATATATATATATATATATGTGTGTGTGTGTGTGTGTGTGTGTGTGTGTGTGTGTGTGTGTGTGTGTGTGTGTGTGTGTGTGATTACCTAATTGTGCTTACAGGAAAGAGCCCAAAGCTCGTATCTTCCCGTCTCCTGATCGGTTCCATTTTGAGCTTATTGATACTTATCATACCTGTCCTTGAAACTATGGATTGAGTTGCCATTAACTACCTCCTCGCTTAGCCAATTCCAATTATCAACTACTCTTACATTAAAAAGTACTTCCTTACATCCTGCAAAGAACCTTTCTTACGAAGTTTCAAACTATGACCTCTAGTTCTAAAGCCAGCCATATCAAAATATCGATCCCTATCCACTCTATCATAACCATGAAGGAATTTAAAGACTGTCACCATATCCCCCATCACTCTTCTAGCTTCGAGTGATGGTAAGTCTAATTCCCTCAGCCTCTCATCATAACTGAGATTGCGTATTTCTGGCAACAGTTTCGTGGCATGTCTTTGAACTTTTTCAAGCTTAGCTATGTGCTGTTTCTAGT
The DNA here is from genome assembly GCA_037179515.1 of Halocaridina rubra. Classification (NCBI taxonomy): domain Eukaryota; kingdom Metazoa; phylum Arthropoda; class Malacostraca; order Decapoda; family Atyidae; genus Halocaridina; species Halocaridina rubra. The sequence continues at coordinate 119,817 of JAXCGZ010013213.1, forward strand.
GCGGATTCCAAAAGGGGGCTGCATATTAGCGTTTTGGCCTCACATAGGTTACATATCTATTTCTGAACATTTCCTTGTCCATGTGCCTGAAGGCTACCCTTACATTTGATAAGAATGCATATGCTGCCCTTACTATGCCATTTATATGTATTTCTGGAGACAAATCTGCCAGTATGTTTACTCCTAGATCTCTCTCATTTTCTGTGTCTTGAAGTTGTACTCCAGCTATCGAGTAGTCAAGCTTGGGCCTTCTTGCACTTGTACCCATTCTCATTACCTTACATTTTGAAGTATTGAATTTCATTAGCCACTTTTCTGACCACTCATGCAGATTATTTAGATCCTCCTGAAGTTCTCTACCATTGTTCTCGTTTTTTACTTTCTTCACAATCTTTGCATCATCTGCAAACATATTCATAAAAGAATTTACAGACTCTGGTAGGTCATTTACATATACAAGGAACAAAAGTGGCCCTAAAACTGAACCCTGTGGAACTCCACTACTAACTCTTCTCCATTCAGACACTGAGTGTGTTACTCTAACCCTCTGTTCCCTTCCTTCTAAGTAAGTTTTTATCCATTCCAAAACATTTCCACCTATTCTAGCCATTGATTGCAGCTTCCTAATAAGTCTCCCATGTGGAACAGTGTCAAACGCTCTCTGGAAGTCTAGGAATATGCAATCTGCCCAGCCCTCTCTTTCCTGTAAGATTTGGCTTACCTCATCATAAAATTCTAATAAGTTTGTTACTGTTGATCTACCTTCTCTGAAGCCATGTTGCCTCACTGACAAAAAGTTGAAGGATTCCAAGTGAAGAGAGATATGTTTCCTTAGTAGTTTCTCCATAAGTTTGCAAACTATGCTGGTCAAGGAAACTGGTCTATAGTTCAGAGCCGTATCCCTCCTTCCCTTTTTGAAGATAGGTATCACATTTGCTTGTTTCCAGCATCTTGGAATCTCCCCCGACTCCAGTGACTCCTTAAATATGATACTTAGTGCCACTGATATTGTGTTTGCGCATTTTTTAAGCACATGAGGGGATATGTCATCGGGACCTGTAGCTTTATGAACATCTAAATCCATCAGCGCTTTGCATACCTCTGTGGCTGTAAGGTTGATGTTCTCTAATACCGGCCCTTGAGCTTCTATCACTGCAATCTGAGGGGGTGGGGTATTTTCTACTGTAAATACTGACTGAAACTCATTGTTCAATTCTTTGCAGATCTCTTCATCCATCTCAGTGATGCTTCCATCCGCTCTCTTTAGCCTTAAAACCTGTTCTTTTACCTTCAGTTTTCCTCTGATAAAGCTTTGGAAAAGCTTGGGATTTTCCTTAGCCTTCCTGGTGATGTCCCTCTCATAATCTCTCTCTGCCTCTCTCCTGTGTGTGTGTGATTACCTAATTGTGATTACCTAATTGTGTTTACGGGAAAGAGCCCAAAGCTCGTATCTTCCCGTCTCCTGATCGGTTCCATTTTTAGACTTAGTGATACTTATCATACCTGTCCTTAAAACTATGGATTGAGGTAGCATTAACTACCTCCTCGCTTAGCGAATTCCAATTATCAACTACTCTTACACTGAAAAAGTATTTCCTTACATCCTGCAAACAAGTTTTCTTCCGAAGCTTCAAACTATGACCTCTAGTTCTAGAGCCAGCCATATCGAAATATCGATCCCTATCCACTCTATCATAACCATGAAGGAATTTAAAGACTGTCACCATATCCCCCCTTACTCTTCTAGCTTCGAGTGATGGCAAGTCTAATTCCCTCAGCCTCTCATCATAACCGAGATTGCGTATTTCTGGCACCAGTTTCGTGGCATGTCTTTGAACTTTTTCAAGCTTAGCTATGTGCTTTTTCAAGTGCGGATTCCAAAAGGGGGCTGCATATTCGAGTTTTGGCCTCACATAGGTTACATAAATATTTCTGAACATTTCCTTGTCCATGTGCCTGAAGGCTACCCTTACATTTGATAAGAATGCATATGCTGCCCTTACTACGCCATTTATATGTATTTCTGGAGACAAATCTGCCAGTATGTTTACTCCTAGATCTCTCTCATTTTCTGTCTCTTGAAGTTGTACTCCAGCCACCGAGTAGTCAAGCTTGGGCCTTCTTGCACTTGTACCCATTCTCATTACCTTACATTTTGAGGTATTGAATTTCATTAGCCACTTTTCTGACCACTCATGCAGATTATTTAGATCCTCCTGAAGTTCTCTACCATTGTTCTCGTTTTTTACTTTCTTCACAATCTTTGCATCATCTGCAAACATATTCATGAATGAATTTACAGACTCTGGTAGGTCATTTACATATACAAGGAACAAAAGTGGCCCTAAAACTGAACCCTGTGGAACTCCACTACTAACTCTTCTCCATTCAGACACTGAGTGTCTTACTCTAACCCTCTGTTCCCTTCCTTCTAAGTAAGTTTTTATCCATTCCAAGACATTTCCACCTATTCTAGCCATTGATTGCAGCTTCTTAATAAGTCTCCCATGTGGAACAGTGTCAAACGCTTTCTGGAAGTCTAGGAATATGCAATCTGCCCAGCCCTCTCTTTCCTGTAAGATTCGGCTTACCCCATCATAAAATTCTAATAAGTTTGTTACTGTTGATCTTCCTTCTCTGAAGCCATGTTGCCTCACTGACAAAAAGTTGAAGGATTCCAAGTGAAGAGAGATATGTTTCCTTAGTAGTTTCTCCATAAGTTTGCAAACTATGCTGGTCAAGGAAACTGGTCTATAGTTCAGAGCCGTATCCCTCCTTCCCTTTTTGAAGATAGGTATCACATTTGCTTGTTTCCAGCATCTTGGAATCTCCCCCGACTCTAATGACTCCTTAAATATGATACTTAGTGCCACTGATATTGTGTTTGCGCATTTTTTAAGCACATGAGGGGATATGTCATCAGGACCTGTAGCTTTATGAACATCTAAATCCATCAGCGCTTTGCATACCTCTTTGGCTGTAAGGTTGATGTTCTCTAATTCCGGCCCTTGAGCTTCTATCACTGCAATCTGAGGGGGTGGGGTATTTTCTACTAGTGTGTGTGTGTGTGTGTGTGTGTGTGTGTCTGTGTGTGTGTGCGCAAGTGTGTGTGATTACCTAATTGTGCTTACAGGAAAGAGCCCAAAGCTCGTATCTTCCCGTCTCCTGATCGGTTCCATTTTGAACTTATTGATACTTATCATACCTGTCCTTAAAACTATGGATTGAGTTGCCATTAACTACCTCCTCGCTTAGCCAATTCCAATTATCAACTACTCTTACATTAAAAAGTACTTCCTTACATCCTGCAAAGAACCTTTCTTACGAAGTTTCAAACTATGACCTCTAGTTCTAAAGCCAGCCATATCAAAATATCGATCCCTATCCACTCTATCATAACCATGAAGAACTTAAAAGACTGTCACCATATCCCCCGTCAATCTTTTAGCTTCGAGTGATGGTAAGGCTAATTCCCTCAGCCTCTCATCATAACTGAGTTTGCGCATTTCTGGCACCAGTCATGTGGCGTATATATATATATATATATATATATATATATATATATATATATATATATATATATATATATATATATATATATATATATATATATATATATATATATATATATATATATATATATATATATATATATATATATATATATATATATATATATATATATATATATATATATATATATGTATATGTTATGTGATTACCTAATTGTGTTTACGGGAAAGAGCCCATAGCTCGTATCTTCCCGTCTCCTGATCGCTTCCATTTTATACTTAGTCATACTTATCATACCTGTCCTTAAAACTATGGATTGAGATAGCATTAACTACCTCCTCGCTTAGCCAATTCCAATTAATAACTACTCTTACACTGAAAAAGTATTTCCTTACATCCTGCAAACAAGTTTTCTTACGAAGCTTCAAACTATGACCTCTAGTTCTAGAGCCAGCCATGTCAAAATATCGATCATAATCCACTCTATCATAACCTTGAAGGAATTTAAAGACTGTCACCATATCCCCCTTCAATCTTCTAGCTTCGAGTGATGGTAAGTCTAATTCCCTCAGCCTCTCATCATAACTGAGATTGCGTATTTCTGGCACCAGTTTCGTGGCATGTCTTTGAACTTTTTCAAGCTTAGCTATGTGCTTTTTCAAGTGCGGATTCCAAAAGGGGGCTGCATAATCGAGTTTTGGCCTCACATAGGTTACATAAATATTTCTGAACATTTCCTTGTCCATGTGCCTGAAGGCTACCCTTACATTTGATAAGAATGCATATGCTGCCCTTACTATGACATTTATATGTATTGCTGGAGACGAATCTGCCAGTATGTTTACTCCTAGATCTCTCTCATTTTCCGTCTCTTGAAGTTGTACTCCAACCACCGAGTAGTCAAGCTTGGGCCTTCTTGCACTTGTACCCATTCTCATTGCCTTACATTTTGAAGTATTGAATTTCATTAGCCACTTTTCTGACCACTCATGCAGACTATTTAGATCTTCCTAAAGTTCTCTACCATTGTTCTCGTTTCTTACTTTCTTCACAATCTTTGCATTATCTGCAAAAATATTCATGAATGAATTTACAGACTCTGGTAGGTCATTTAAATATACAAGGAACAAAAGTGGCCCTAAAACTGAACCCTGTGGAACTCCACTACTAACACTTCTCCATTCAGACACTGAGTGTGTTACTCTAACCCTCTGTTCCCTTCCTTCTATGTAAGTTTTTATCAATTCCAAGACATTTCCACCTCTTCTAGCCATTGCTTGCAGCTACCTAATAAGTCTCCCATGTGGAACTGTGTCAAACGCTTTCTGGAAGTCTAGGAATATGCAATCTGCCCAGCCCTCTCTTTCCTGTAAGATTCGGCTTACCTCATCATAAAATTCTAATAAGTTTGTTACTGTTGATCTACCTTCTCTGAAGCCATGTTGCCTCACTGACAAAAAGTTGAAGGATTCCAAATGAAGAGAGATATGTTTCCTAAGTAGTTTCTCCATAACTTTGCGAACTATGCTGGTCAAGGAAACTGGTCTATAGTTCAGAGCCGTGTCCCTCCTTCCCTTTTTATAGATAGGTGTTACGTTTGCTTGTTTCCATCATCTTGGAATCTCCCCTGACTCCTGTGACTTTTTAAATATGATACTTATTTCCACTGATATTGAGTTTGCGCATATTTTAAGTACTTGAGGGGATATGTCATCAGGACCTGTAGCCTTATGAACATCTATTTCCATCAGTGCTTTGCATACCTCTGTGGCTGTAAGGTTAATATTCTCTAATACTGGCCCTTGAGCTTCTATCTCTGCAAACTGATGGGGTGGGGTATTTTCTACTGTAAATACTGACTGAAACTCCTTGTTCAATTCTTTGCAGATCTCTTCATCCGTCTCAGTGATGATTCCATCCTCTCTCTTAAGCCTTAAAACCTGTTCTTTTACCTTCAGTTTTCCTCTGATAAAGCTGTGGAAAAGCTTGGGATTTTCTTTAGCCTTCCTGGTGATGTCCCTCTCATAGTCTTTCTCTGCCTCTCTTCTTTTACTTAGGCAGTCATTTCTTGCTCTTTTGTAGGTTTGCCAGGCATTTATGTTTTCTCTCCTCCTACACCTTTTCCAGCATTTGTCTCTCCACTCCTTAGCTCTTTTACACTCATTATCGAACCATTTCTCTCTGGCATGAATTACACCTACTTTGGTGAAAGGTATGCAGCAATCTACTATCTTTCCATATTTCTCACAAAAGATGTCATACACATCTTGTACAGATTTGTTGTAAAATAAGGTTCCCCAGTCAATAACTGCAAAAAGCTCATTCATTTTGATGTAATCTCCTTTCGGATAGTTCCTCCTCATGTCCTCAGTGCCTCTACTCTCAGGCAGAATATCTTCAATGATATACTTGGAGGTTCATACTCAATTTTGTGTGTGTGTGTGTGGAAAGCAATTATGTGTCCTAGCTTCGAGTCCCAGTTGGGGTAAAATATGATTCATGCTTTCAATATTGTAATGTGCTTATTTGATCATTGTTGATACTTTATTAGATTGATATTTAAATTAAATGCAAATAAGAAGCCTCGAGAGAGGTTGGGGGAAACTGTAATATGAACAGTGGCAGTTAGAAAGAATGCGTTCATTCCTAGTATAGCAGATAAAGCTGTAAGGCTTGTCTCCCTTTTAAGCTACTGTGGTGTAGTTGGTAGCTCCATGGCACAGTAATTATGTGTCCTAGGTTCGAGTCCCTGTTAGGGTAAGATATGATTCATATATATATATATATATATATATATATATATATATATATATATATATATATATATATATATATATATATATATATATATTACACAAATATTCGTTTTTGCAATCAGTTTTCCTCCCTCCAATTATTCAGAATTTATAAAAGACTTATCATTCCCTGCTTAGAATACTGCTCACACATCTGGGGTGCCTCTTCTTATACTTTTCTCCTCGATAAGATTGAATATAAGGCAATAAGACTCACCAATGATCATTGTCTTACTTTTAATCTAGATTCTCTTTCTCTTTGCCGTAAGGTATCATCCTTTTCTGTTTTCTGTCGCTATTACATCCACAGCTGCTCTGATGAGTTGGTGAGTTGCATCCCTCACCTGTTGCCACATAACACTCTCCAAGTGGCCTCGTCTCACAAGCACTGTATGGAGATTTGTAGTCGGGGATTGTCTGATGCAGAAGGTGCTTCTCCCCATCCACCCCCAGACTCTAGAGTTCTCTTCATCCTTCTGTCTTTCCTAATTCCTATAACCTATCTTCTCTCAAAAAGCGGATCTAGCATCATCTCAGAGCCTAGTCCTGCTATATATCTAGGTCCTCAATATTTCGACAATTCTTTCAACCTGTTCGTATCGTATTACGTTTCTGCCTTATCATTAAACTTCTACTTCTTTTTCGCCTTAATGTTTTCTTGGTGCCCGGGCATGATGAGGGCAATTTTTTTACCTGTCCCAGTGTCACAATCATTAAAAAAAGAAGAAAAAAAAGATATATATATATATATATATATATATATATATATATATATATATATATATATATATATATATATATATATATATATATATATATATATATATATATATATATATATATATATATATATATATATATATATATATATATATATATATATATATATATGCATATTTATATATATATATATATATATATATATATATATATATATATATATATATATATATATATATAGATAGATAGATAGATAGATAGATAGATAGATAGATAGATAGATAGATAGATATTTATGCTGTGTGTATATACAGGGGGCGCAGTTTTACATCAGAGTTCCGTTCCTGACAGCTGACTTAACCCCGATTTTGATGCAAGTTGGAAAACACCTAAATTCGAACCTAATACCCCGTCAATGTTAAAAATAAATACTCTAAAACATAGAAAAATAATCTAAGTTCTTAATCTAAAGCATGAAAGTAGTAAAGCTAAGCTTAACAGTATTGCTTCCCTTTACTTGTGTAATCTAAAATAAAAAACAGTAAAAGTACACTACAGCACAGGACCACATACAGTACAATATTGCTTGTCTTTACTCGTGTGGTCAGCTAGCACACTGGAAGGGACGTTGCAAAGGAGGGAAAGATAGGCCTATAAGGAGGAGAAAGCTGGAGAGGCACTTGCATATTGTGAATGGTTCTGGCTATGTAAGGAAATTACGTAGGAGAGGGGGTTAAGACTACTTCTTCCGTGTTCTCTTGTGTGTCGTATAAATAGAATAAATGGGGCAGAGCAAAAAGACTGGAAATCCCCTCTTCTGTATTTTTTCATCTTACGAGTTGCAAAGAGATGCGGGGGGGGGGTATTCTGGCAGGAGAGATCCAGCCAGAACCCTAGTAATTGGGTCTCTGAATATAAGTGGTTGTGGCATAAATGAAAAAAAGAGGGAGGTGATAGGGAGTATGCTTGTTGAGAGAAAGATAGATGTACATGCACTGAGCAAAACTAAAATAAAAGGGATTGGTAAGGTGACATTTGGGAATGTGGTAGGTAGGGAGTCTGGAGTTGAGAAAGAAAAGGGAGCGAGGGAGTGACTCTGTTAGTAAGTGAAGAGATAAAAGTGTGTCTTGGAATGGAAGGAAGTATCTTTTCGAATAATAGTAAAGAAAATGAGGCTGGGATGCGAGACTTAGGCGTCCGTGAGTGCAATTGGCCCAGGCAGTGAAAGAAGTGATTCAGAATGAGAAGAATTTTGGATGAAATTGAATAAGTGTGCAGAAGACTTGGGAATGAATGTGGATGAGTTGTTGCTGGGAAATTCGAATGCTAGAGCAGGGAATGAGGAAGTGGATGGTGTAAATGGGAAGTATGGAGTGCCTGGTTGGAATGAGAGTGGCGAGAAAATTATAGAAATGTGTATTGAGAGAGAGAGATGTTGATTGCTAATACTGCATTTTAAAAGAAGAATGTTCACAAGTATACATGGGTCTGAGTTGAGAATGGAAGAGTAGTTGACAGAGCAATTATGAATTATGTTGTGGTGAACAGGAGGGTGAGTGGAAGAGTATTGGATGTGAATGTACTGAGAGGAGCTAGTGGTGGAATATCCGATCATTATTTAGTGGAAAATATTGTGAAAATGGGAGAGAAAATTGGAGAAAGAGGAGAAGCAAAAGAGGAAGAGAGTTGCTAAAAGTGAATGAACTGCATAAGAAAGAGAAAGACTGTGAGAATAAGGCTAGTGTGAGGAATGTATGGAATGTAGTCATAGAGAAAGTGGAGGAGGGATTGGAAGAAGAATGGGGTTGTTTCAAGGAGGAAGTCGTTAATTGTGCCAAGGCAGTGTGCGGAAGGAGACTAACTGGTGGAAGTAAAAGGAAAGGTAGTGAATGGTGGAATGAGCAGGTGAGTGCACTAGTGGCTGAAAAGAAGCGGGTTTTTTTTAAGGTATGGTTGTAGGTAGATAATGTAGAGGCATATGAAAGGTACTGTGCACAGAGGAGGTTAGTGAAGCACGTTGTGAGGGTGGCAAAGCTAAAAGCGGGTTTAAGGTGGAGCAGATGCTTGTCTGAGAATTTTGAAAGGAATAAAATGATATTATGGAAGGAACTGAAAAGAGTGAGGAAAGGTGAGAGTGGTAGGGAGGAGAGGGTGAAAGGAGCAGATGGGCAATTGCAAGTAGATTAAAAAAAAAAAGTGATAGCGAGATGGGCTGAATATATCAAGAACCTGCTAAATAAGGAAGATGATACAGAGGCAGAGATTGTGGCAGTGGGAAATGAATGGAGAATGCCAATGCTAGGTGATTAGAATGATAGAAAAAAAAAGAAGAGCTACATTTGGCAGTAGAGCAATGAAAGCAGGTAAAGCACCAGGGATAGATGAGTGTCGTGTTGACTGCCTGTTAAAAGTGGAGAGGCATTACTAGAAAGGATGGTTAGGTTGCTGAATGTATGTTTCAGGAAAGGGAGGGTCCCAGTTGATTGGAGGAATTTAATTGAATTAAAACACAGAGAAGACAGGGATCAGCACCCTAAGGTAATTCTTCTCCAGGAAAGGAAAATAATTTGGAGAGGGAAGTAAAGAAAGGTCCAATGGGGTTTGGTTTTAGTTAGTAACCTATAATTTGAATAAAAGGTCGTATTTACCTGAAAAGAAAACACATCTGATTCTGCAAGCATCAGAGATATATTTAAATATTGTGCACCATGTTTAACTGTTAGTAGAGCATTGCATCTTTCACATACTGGTCCGTTACATTCTCCAGCCATCAGATATGCATGGGTAAGGTTAGTGTGCCCAATGCGTAGGCTTAAGAGTGCTGTTTCAACTTTTCTTTTTCGATGATAGGAGGTCTCCCACCTACGAACTGTCTTTTTAATTTCTCTGAGTTTATTTTTATTATTTTCTGGGGAGTCCCAGCTTTCTTGCCATCTGTTAAATATTGCTTCCCAAATAGGGTAGTACATATCCATAAAAGGGATCTGTTCCAAGCCCTCCTAAATGGTGAGAGACCTCGAACCACTTTTCCCCTCAATATCGGCGTTTTCATTTCCGGGAATCCCTACGTGATAGGAAACATTTTACTTACAGATGATCTGTACAACCACTTGCGGATTTCTGTCACAATGAGATGTGATGAATATATATTTGTGATGATCCTCAACACACTTTGGGAGTCAACATGAATTGTATACTTGATGTTCTGAGAGTCTTGGTAAGTAAATTCCTTTAACTGCAAGCATGACTGCCACCAGTTCAGCTGTAAACATGGATACGTAACTGTGTAGTTCCCTGGAATGGTCTTATGTGGAAAAATTGCTGCATATCCCACGTCTGCTTCGGTCTTAGACCCATCAGTGTATACGGGGACAGTCTGTGCGTGGCATTCCTCAGCATGTGCAAAGAAGCTTGAATGAACTTGCTCATCAGGTAAGGAGTGTTTGGGAGCATTCATAGGGCATACGGGTAATATGGGACTGCCATGAGGGAATATCTGGGGGAGCAACATGTTTTATTAGTACATCTAGGATAAGACATTCATTCTGCAGGATCTGTGCTCTCTTCCCCACAAAAGAAGGAAACTGAGCAGGCCCATCTAGGGGCCACTCCTGGGTAACACTGTGATATGTTGTGGAGTCCACTGAGGATTTTACCTTAAAAAGCTGTTTCAAAACGTCTTGGTCTATAATATACGAAAGAGGTGCACGGCCGGATTCAACATAGACACTGGTTATCGGGCTTGACCGAAAGGCACCCGAACATGCCCTCCGACCATGACTAATAATAGGATCCAATCTCTTTAAAACTGTGGGTTTCACTGAGCCATACACCTGGCTACCATTCCAAACCCTGGACAAGACCACTGTGTATGACATGACTCCCAGTGATTTCCTGTCTGGGCCCCAATAAAGATGGGATAAGATCTTAATTTAATTCACCACCGAGAGACAAATCTCCCACAGGTACCTGATATGCGCACTTCATGTCAACCCTCTATCAAAGTAAAGTCCAAGGTACCTCACCTCTGAAGCCCTAGTAATGGGGTTGCCATACAAAGTCATGTGGGGGTTTTCTGGACACCGCTTTTGTTAAAGTTCACCATAGCACTTTTCTGTATGGAAAATTGCATGCCTCTTTTTACTATTCACTTAGTAATATTATCAACTGCAGTCTGAAGATGCCTCTCACAGAAGAAGATTCAATTTGACTGGCATGTGATGGCAAAATCATCAATATATAGGCTACACTCAACCTCACATGGAATTAGTTTGGTAATGTCCTGCTATAGCAAATAGTGTCACACTGAGGACAGTACCCTGTGGTACTCCCTCCTCTTTGGTTAGAGGTGTAGACGTCTTATCACCAACTCTAACTTGTATCTTCCAGTCAGTCAAAAAGTTTTTGATAAACATAGGAAGTTTTCCTTGCAGGCCATATTCATGAAGCTTCTATAGAATACAAACCCTCCAAACTGTATCATATGCCTTTTCTAGGTAAAAAAATATAGCTACCAAATACTTCCATTCTGCAAAGGCTTTCCTGATTCTGTATGAGCATATCCAGAGTGGATTTTCCCTTTCTAAAGCCTGACTGATAAGGAGATAATAACTTATTTCTCTCCAAAACCACATCAAGCATCGGTTAATCATTCACTCCATAAGTTTGCACATGCAGCTTGTTAATGAGATGAGTCTGTAATTATGGGGATCTTTTGGAGGCTTGCCTAAGTTGAGTATGTTTATAACTGTTGCCTCTCGCCATTTATCCAGGGAGGTCTCCTTCTCCCATAATTCATTGAATACCTTGAGTAGCAATTCCATAACATCAGCGCCTAAATGTGTCATCATTGATACTGTTATCTCATTTGGGCCAGGAGAAGTATTGCTACATTCCTGGAGGGCTGATCTCAACTCTGGCATACTAAATGGTATATTGAGGTCCTCATTATCCTCATGAGCACCTCTTCTGTTGGAAAAACTTAATGTTCTAGTTTGCATCTTTAGCTAATTGCATTCTCTTATTGATCATTCTTTTGACGTGCTTGAGATTGTGGTGAGTGATGCGGCAAAAGTTTGAGCAGCTTCCTGGGGATCTAAAAATATTTGACAGTTTACCCCCAATCTGTTGCAGGAGTTGGGGAAAACTTGCCCCTTATCTTGTTAACTCGTGTCCATACAGCTTTGGCGTCGGTATAAGAGTTTATAGATGTCACGTAAGATTGCCTTGAGTTTTTCCTTGCATGATTAAAAGTTCTATTTGCCAGTGCATGTACGCATCAGTATTCTAAGAAGTTTTCAACTGTAGGGTGTCACTGCTTAATTCTTTGTGCCATATTTTCCTTCTTCTTTATGGCTTCGCATTTCAGAGTCCACCAAGGGTATGGGTAGTGCTTAAAGTTTTCACTCATCCTAGGTATTGATACAGCAGCAGCATTATAGATGGCATTGGTGATACTTTCCTTATGTTGACGTCCATCACCATCTGTTAAGTCATCCATAAGCTCCATGGCAGAGGAGGTAAAATCATTCCAATTACCCCTCTTAAAGAGCTATCTTTCATGTGATGATCTAGCAGTGTATTCTTTCTTGGTTAAATAAATCGGATGGTGATCACTCCCACGTAAGTCTTAAGCTATATTCCATGAGAAATCTCTTAAAGCATCAAGGGATATCACTGATAAATCAATAGCCGACTGAGTGTTAGTGGATCTATTATCATGGATGACAGTCATATGATTAAGAAGCTCCACTGCTTCTTCCATTAATAGTTTTTCCACTATTTTCCCTCTCGGATTTGTTGTTGGGTCTCCCCTAAGGAAGAGAGGGGATGGGTGGTTGTCGAATCAAGTGTAATATATCCCTTTTTTGTATGCTTGTCTTTGGTGGTAAACACACAGAGCATATGGTATAGTTAGAAGATGCATGTATTCTTAGGACTACAACTTCCAAATCTGTTATGATTCGGAGTCTATAATAAGGTATTTCCTGACTAATAAAGATGGCCACTCCTTTAGTGCCAACACCAAGAATGTCACATCCCTTTTCAATATTGTAGCAGCATGGAGGATTCCACTTGCTGCCCCTTAAGATGGTTTCTTGGAGGCAGACACATAAGATATTTTGCGATCTCAGTGTATTATAGCTCATTTGATTGAACCTGGATCCCACAAATATTCCATTGTAGGATCCGGAAAGTGTTTCTTCTTAATACGTTGAAGAGGAGGGTTAGTGTATCCTCAGCTCCTTTGAACTGGGATACATTGCTCTCTTTTAGAAAAATCTGTCATTAATGATGGATCAAACAGTCTTTGGAAGCGTGGATCATAACCTTGACTGGGTGGGTCCACTTTTGAATCATCTGAGGGGCCACCCAGTTCCCCTCTTGGAGTGTACTTTGCTTTAGCTGCTGGTATTACAGTAAAATCTTCATATCTAGATCCTTTCCGGCTATCATGAAATTTGGCATTTAGGTGGTTAATGCAAATGCATTTAACCCCATGATCCTTGAAGGGGGTGTTGTACTTTATCTTACAATTTTTTATCCTTTTGTATATGTTCTCTGTAACCTCTATAAAAGGGGTTTGTAGGTTGTGCTTAATATTAGGAGGGTTTCCATGCAGCTGCAACAGCCACAGTCCTCCCCTAGTTCCTCCTGATGCTGCTTCTCTCTTTTGTCAATATTGGATTTAGTAAAGGATACCCTAGTTGTACTAAGATTTTCCTATTTTCTTCTCTCTGGACTGTCATGCCGATGTTGGAAGTTTCAAATATGACAGCTATAAGACTTTTGTATTATGATAGGTCAGTGATGTTTCATTATCGGGTATCTGTGGGATGTTTATGTCATCTGTTGAATTTCTACACCTTCGGTGTGCACTAGCTGGTGTTTGGGACACACTTTCCCCAGCCGTAGAATCAAGGGACTTGATTTCTCCTCAACTGAAAGGAAGAGGTCATGAGGCTCCATTGTTACTTCAGTATTTAGTGACCTTAGTAATGGTGGTGGTACTGGGGCACTCTCAAGGGTGGAGGTAGTAGCAATTTTTTTCCCTCCTTGACCTAACCATTTCAGTTCTCTGAGGTCTAGGGGGAGATAGTTTTTTTTTTTAGATTTTCTACCCACAGATGGGTGGAATGGGTCATGGAGGACCCATAGGGTGGTCGCCAGCCGGCAAAGGCCCCAACCCCCCAATGTGGTGCCCAATCACAGCAATAACCTCCCCAGTAAACAGCTTAAACTCTCTTGCCTGGACGAGGTGCGGAGGTAGTGATGGTTGCTGCCACTGTTGTTGTTGTTCTTGTTGCTATTGGTGTTGTTGTTGCTGCTGCTGTCTGATTACCCTTGCAAATGACAACTTGGGAAATAGACTTTCTTTCCATATTTGCCTCTTAGCTATCCTATAGGGGGTACTGAAATATTCCCACCTATTAGTGATTTCTTAATGATATTTGTAATGGGTACATTGTCGGTAGATTGCTAAGTTCTCTCCTTCACAGTTAATGCATTTTGTACCATTAGTGCATTGGTGGTTAGTGTGGCCACTTTTGCCACACTTTACACATGTTGCAACAATTTGGCAGTGCTTTGCTGGGTGTCGATATCTCCAACAATTTTTGCATTGCATGGGTTTTGGGTGGTACTCTTTACTCTCACTGTTATTCCCTCAAGGAAAATCCTTTGGGGGAGTTCTTGAGTATGGAATGTTATTTTAGCAATTTTTACCAGTTGGTTTTGAGATCTTAAGATGACAGTGAAGGGTGTTACCTCCTGTACATCATAACCCTTCTCTTTTAAAATCCATTCCAGTTTTGAGCCCTTGCTTGTAAAGGGGATCTCGCCGAAGTCCACATGATTGCATAGAACTGTGCCCGTCCTTGAGTTCAGTTGTTTATGTGGGGTTATGTCTGTTTTCTCATTTCCAAAGCATTTAATTTTTTATAACTCCTCTGAATGAAGGGGGTTTTAGTTTTCTTAATTCAATTATTTTCTTTATCTTTAAAGTATTCCAAATCTGTCCCATGTTCACGGGCGACTTTTAAGAGATACAGTTCAAAGTCACCATCATTAACTTGCTTGTCGAATTTGATTGTCAGATATCTGTCCCACTGGTGGCTCTGTGAGCTGACCAGTTGGGATAGACTAAGTAGTGGTTGATACCTCTGTTTGTTTGCTTTTTTTTCTTAGCATCCCCATATGGGATACTTGGGGGTCCTTGGTTCCCTTTCAGGCCAATGGCAGTAGATGCCTCCACCTGGCCAGTGGTGGAGGCAAATTCAGTAGCGAGCATGAGGTCGTCAGGAGTAGGGTAAAGCGGAGAAGTATCAGAAATTTCCATGACTGGGAGCTAAGTCCCCTGGGTGTATTGGGGGAGATACAAGGACGACTGTGGAGTGCCCCTATACCACGGCTAGGGGAGTCCACACCACTCATCTCCATCATAGGGATGGCCTTGTGGCCCCGTTCCCCTCAGAACAAGGAGCCAGTCTGGGCAAGTGGCCATTGTCCACAATGGGGACTTGGTGGTACTCAAGCAAAATTGGGGGAGTGCCAAGCGGATATAGTCGCCAACTATTAACAGTGGGCTTTAAGGCAGTAAAGGTTTTGGTCTCTTGAAGGTTTAGGGCACTTTTTGGAGGGATGTAATCAGTTGAACTGAGTGCATCAGGATTCTCAACCTCCCAGAAAGGAGTGGCTGGGCCCCCCAGTGCAGCCAGCTCATAGCCTCTAACTGCTTCAAGGGGCCCCAGGCAGATAGTACCAGGTAATCTGGGGCCATCACATACTTGAGGGGAGTTGATTGAAGGAATGCATGTGTAGTTGCACTCTACAAAGGGAAAGGAGATAAGTATGCGTGTAGTAGTTTTAGAGGAATTAGTTTGTTGAGTGTAGTTGATAATTGTTAATCGAGAGAATTAGGAAAGGTATTGAGAGATTGATTGGGGAAGAACAGTGTGGGTCCAGGAGAGGAGGAGGATGTATGGATCAGGTGTTTGCGGTACGACAGGTGTGTGAGAAGTTCTTGGAGAAAGGTAGGGACACTTACTGGGCTTTTATGGACTTAGAGAAAGTGTATGGCAGGGCAAATATAGAGGGGTTGTGGAGTGTGTTGCGACTGAATGGAATAAGTGGAAGTTTGTTGAATGCAGTGAAAAGTTTTTACATGAATAGTAGAGCATGTATGAGAATTGGGAATGGTATGAGTGATTGGTTTGAGGTCAATGTAGGGTACATCAAGGTTGTGTAATGTTGCCATGGTTATTTAATGTGTATATGGATGGAGTGGTAAGGGAAGTAATGAAAGAGTATTAGACAGAGGCTTGGAACTAGTGGGTGAGGATGGAAGGTTGTGGAAATTGAATCAGTTCCTATTTGCAGATGATACTGTACTGGTGACTGATGCTGAAAATGAATTGAATAATTTGGTGACCGAGTTTGATAGTGTGTTTGAAAGAAGGAAGTTGCAGGTGAATATGGTAAAAGTAAATGCACGAGGAGTGTTAATGTTGGCAGACTGAATGTAGGAGTGAATGGAAACTTGCTTGAAGGAGGTGAGTTTTAAGTATATGAGGTCGCATGTATCAAGGAGTGGACGAGTGGATGCAGAGGTAAATCACAGAGTGAAGGATGTAAATATCTAGGTTAGTTGAAAAGTGCAATGAAAAATAGATATTTGGGAATGAATTCAAAGACAATGATATATGAAGGTATGATTGTGCCAACAGAATTGTATGGAGCAGAGACTTGGAATGCAAGGGAGGATGAAAGGAACAAGTTGAATGTAATGGAAATGAGGTGTTTGAGAAGTATGATTGTTGTATCTAGAACAGTTAGAGTAAGAATTGAGGATCAAAGGCAGAGAACGGGTGTTGGAATGAAGCTGCCATATAGGTTAGATCAAAGTGTTGAGTTGGTTTGGACACATGGAAAGGATGAGTGATGAATAAATCGTAAAGAGAATGTGGAGTGCAGAAGCGATTGGAGTTAGGTCAAGAGGGAGACCTAGAAAGAGATGGATGGATGGCGTGAAAAGGGCATTGATGCACGTGGAATGTCAGTGGAACAGGGAAGATTGTGTGCAAGATAGGAATGAGTGAAGGAAGATGATTTATAGATGATGCGGGCCAAAGGGATATCTCACACCTGTTAGCTCAGTGAACTGTGATGAACGGGTGTGAGGGGAGTTGCAATGTAATGATGGGTTGAGGTAAACCACCTACGGCTGTCGGGCCTCATTGTAAAATATCCTTGCCCGCCTACCTCGTGGGTGACTCAAGCAGGGTGGAAGGGGGGATATGTGACAACCATTTACTCCCAAGGAGCTGAGAGGAGTGATTGAGGTATGTGTGGATCGTGGTGAATGCGCATTTCTTGGCATGGCCACCCCCCTTACAAGGGGGAATGAGGCATGTGCATATGTATGTATCCATGTAATTCACTTGAAAGTACAATGTATTAAGGATCTGACATTTTCTTTCAATTTCCTTATGTAGCCAGAACCATTAATATATATATATATATATATATATATATATATATATATATATATATATATATATATATATATATATATATATATCTTTCCTCCCACAGGTAGGCTTTTTAGCCTGTTAGTGCGGAGCATCTTCTTCTCCATTCCACTCTGTCCTGGAGGATATCCTCCTCCTCCAATCTATTCAGTCTTCCCATTCTATATTTTTTTAAGATTTCTTGCATAGTATCCCTCCATCATTTTCGTGGGCAGTCTGTGGGCCACCTTCCGTCTGGTGTCCATTTGAATGATAGATTTGGAATTCTTGCCTCCTCCATTCTCTGTATATGTCCCAGCAACCTCAGCTTAGCTTGCCCAATTCTTGTTTCCAATGATACCACTCCTTGTCTTCTTCTAAGTTCTGCATTCCTTATTCTATCCATTCGTATTTTCCCGAGTATAAGTCTGATAGGTTTCATGTCTGCAACTACTAATCTAATCATGTCTGTTGTAGTCAATGTCCAAGTTTCAACTCCAAAGGTTAATGTTGGTATAAGGTCAGTCGTGTAGACTAGTTTCTTAATTTCTCCTGGGATATGTTTTTCTTTGAACAAGCTTTAGAGTATGTGGAATTGTCTGCAGTATTTACTGAGTCTTTCAGTGATCTCATCGTGCATACCTCCAGTAAATTTAATCTTTACTCCAAGATACTTAAATTCTTTTGCTTATGGGAGTTTAATTCCATATATATATATATATATATATATATATATATATATATATATATATATATATATATATATTATATATATATATATATATATATATATATATATGCACACACACACAAACAGAGGGTTAGAGTAAGACACTCAGTGTCTGAATGGAGAAGAGTTAGTAGTGGAGTTCCACAGGGTTCAGTTTTAGGGCCACTTTTGTTCCTTGTATATGTAAATGACCTACCAGAGTCTGTAAATTCATTCATGAATATGTTTGCAGATGATGCAAAGATTGTGAAGAAAGTAAAAAACGAGAACAATGGTAGAGAACTTCAGGAGGATCTAAATAATCTGCATGAGTGGTCAGAAAAGTGGCGAATGAAATTCAATACTTCAAAATGTAAGGTAATGAGAATGGGTACAAGTGCAAGAAGGCCCAAGCTTGACTACTCGGTGGCTGGAGTACAACTTCAAGAGACAGAAAATGAGAGAGATCTAGGAGTAAACATACTGGCAGATTTGTCTCCAGAAATACATATAAATGGCATAGTAAGGGCAGCATATGCATTCTTATCAAATGTAAGGGTAGCCTTCAGGCACATGGACAAGGAAATGTTCAGAAATATTTATGTAACCTATGTGAGGCCAAAACTCGAATATGCAGCCCCCTTTTGGAATCCGCACTTGAAAAAGCACATAGCTAAGCTTGAAAAAGTTCAAAGACATGCCACGAAACTGGTGCCAGAAATACGCAATCTCAGTTATGATGAGAGGCTGAGGGAATTAGACTTACCATCACTCGAAGCTAGAAGAGTAAGGGGGGATATGGTGACAGTCTTAAAATTCCTTCATGGTTATGATAGAGTGGATAGGGATCGATATTTTGATATGGCTGGCTCTAGAACTAGAGGTCATAGTTTGAAGCTTCGTAAGAAAACTTCTTTGCAGGATGTAAGGAAATACTTTTTCAGTGTAAGAGTAGTTGATAATTGGAATTCGCTAAGCGAGGAGGTAGTTAATGCTATCTCAATCCATAGTTTTAAGGACAGGTATGATAAGTATCACTAAGTATAAAATGGAAGCGATCAGGAGACGGGAAGATACGAGCTTTGGGCTCTTTCCCGTAAACACAATTAGGTAATCACAATTAGGTAATCACTGAAAGCATAGTAAAAATAGTAAAAAACTAACAATTACAGATAAAGCATTGTTAAAATTCTAAAGTCTAGCTTGCTCCAGATCGAAAATAAAGTCCATTTTTCTTTTATTTGAGTCAAAAAGGTAAATAACTTTTTCTTTGGTGTTTGTCTCCTTTTAAATAAATGAAAGTTGCAATATCTTTTCTGATTTATACTGCCATTTAAAATTACAAAGCAACATTCAGGCTTTGATGTAGTCATGGGAATTGCTGAAAGGATTTTCATCAAATTTGCAATTTCAATAAGAACACCATCTATATTAATTTCCCAAGATAAATTTCAGCATTCTTGTTGTTTTATTCAAGCAATTTTAATAAGAGTATATAAAACATATGCATTATACACACAAATATCCCAACATTCACCTAGGATAGCACTAAAAGTTTTATAAAACCTGTTTTTTTTTTCAATAGCAGTAATTTAACTTGCAATATTCGTCCAAACTAGATCTACTTAAGTGGAATATCCCGAAGGTCAGTTTCAAGTTTTTGTCAGTCATGGGATATGATTCCATTGTCCACATTATCTTCTATGTAGGCAGTTTATGCTTAATATAGTACAAGGGAGCTTAGCAATATAGCAGCGACAAATTTTGTCGTGAAAAATTCTCTCCCCACTATAGCAGCATATGCAGGGTCATATTTCTTTTGCATCATATTTCTTTTGCTTCGGCCATGAGTGTTATTGAAGGATTTTCACTGTTTCTTGAGTTCCTTACTTATTTTCATTGTACTTTAAACATCAGTTTTTCGAGATTGCGTGTGATGATTTATCACATCAAAATGAGGCACAATCTAATTAACAGGCTGTAACCAGAACATGAATAGTGCATTATTATTCACGTAGTGCAATATTCCTGTTACTTCTGAATTGGCTGAATACACATTTGATGATTACTGGACTTCAGCAAGATAGTTTTTAACAAGCTACAAATATTCATAAACTTTGCTCACAGTCCGTAGGTCAGTTTCACCTTGAAAACGATGGGTGGGGAATGATGTCGTTCGTATGCTTAATGAGAATGATTAAAAGTTGCGAATATCTTGTAAAAATATTTATTATAGCTCAGTTAAGAAAAAACTATTCTTGAGTTCCCGAAAATAATTCTTATCAGATTCAGTTGGTGTACATAACAGTGAATAAATTGTGCATTATTATAAATTTCTTTAAGTTTGTCAGAAAGCTTCCTTTTTGCCTTGCATGACATTTGCAGCATCGAATATCTTAACTATAACTTTTTGTCAATTTCCTTGACGGATTATATATAACTACCTTAGAATACATTTTGATATGTCACTGCAGTTTAATTTTCTGGTAAAAAGATTTCCAAATAAAAACACAAAATACTGTCCTGTAATTCTTAATTCTGCACATACCGTAAAATAATTATTTGAGTGTGTCCTGAAACATCTCGTGTCATCAGCCATAACAGCTATAAATGATGCTTCCTTATTCTCTTTATTATATCATAGTATATTTCACTAGGCAGTCAAAGATATTGTTGTGAACAGGCTTATGCTAAACGCTCTCTTCCCAAGAAAAAGATATCGAATTGTAAAAATTTGAGCCATAAGGGGCATGGTTGCTGTGTGCCTGGTTTTGATTCAGAGAGAGACAACCATACCACCAAGCCAGTCTCCAAGGGGTAACCTACAAGTGAAGAGGAATTTTCTTCTTTTAATAAGTTTTTGTCATTTAAAAGTTTACACATGAAAAACTTAATTTTCCAATTGTAATGAATAACTTATGGAACAATTCTTCATGAAAATAGGATTGTACAAATAAAATAAAAATCAGCTACATCTTATGAATTTATAATCCTGCCATTTACTCTGTACACCATAAAGAATTGTAGAACCCTGCTCATAATAAGAGAGAGAGAGAGAGAGAGAGAGAGAGAGAGAGAGAGAGAGAGAGAGAGAGAGAGAGAGAGAGAGAGAGAGAGAGAGAGAGAGAGAGAGAGAGAGAGAGAGAGAGAGAGAGAATTTTCTGGCTTATTTTTCGTATGGCCAAAACATAAAGCTCATCACGCTTGGTGCACCAGCAATATGTACCCTCCCTCTACTATATTCAAATACATTTACAGAGCCTGAGTATAATGTCTCTGAATAATATCTTGCAGATCCCAGTGGTAATAACCCTTTTTCGATAACTTGGCAGATACGGTGCATAGAGCTCCATTCATGAGATTGCAATTTCAATGCCCTAAAGAGGTTTATAGAGTTCCTCTCCACTGAAACCTTCTGAGGATAAGGAGTGAGCAGTTTGATATCATGTGTGATAGCATCTGTCCTAATAATAAGAGGTACTGTGCAAATGCCATAAGACGTGTGGGGTCTAATGTGAAACGGTATTTCCATGAGATCAGGTTTTATGTAAAAAGAAGAGGTAATGCAATTACAATTCAACTTAATGCTGACCACAGGATAATGTAAAATTACTCTTTTACTAACAGATAAAAGGGGTAAATTATTAAAAGAATACATTAAAGTGTCACTACGTGTTTGGTGTTACACTTTCATTTTCTTAGCGTTTGTGTTACTCCAAATAATTATAATTGCTAAGACATCAGAATACATTGCACAACATTTACTTTAAATGAGTAAGTAAGAACCCTCCTGTACTCACATATATTCAGGCTGAGAAAAGTATGAAACATAAACCATACATGGGATTATATCACACTACTTATTATATACATTCTAACACTTCAGTCTGAAAGCAGACACCACTTGTATAACAGTACTTTACAGTACATATAAGCATCTTACAGGAACTGCAGCTCCCTCGAAGGCTACACAATATTAATACACATATTTCTAAATACATATACATACTTTTGGTGCAAATAAAATAAAAGAAATTTCACCTCTATAACTTTTTATTAACACCATCATTAAAGTTTTTACCAACCATTGGTATCAACAGCAATACACAGTATTGAATGTCAAAAAAATAAAATAAATAAAACTGGGATGACAGATTAAGAGTGGAATGGCGCTAATGAAGTGAAACAATGAGGCCCAAAACTGGGGTTTGGTCAACAAATTCAGCCTCACCTGGTCAAACACGGCACATTAAAAGAAGATTTTCTTGACAAATATTTTTAGCTGGTATGTATCTGGGAATAGCAATTATTTGCTCTGTCATCAATGGAATTTCTGAACATCACAGAATAATAATAATAATAATAATAATAATAATAATAATAATAATAATAATAATAATAATAATAGTCATATTCTGGCACACCGTGCAACATTTTTTCTCTTTCAACCAAAGCAAAACATCAGAAAATCTCCAGAAGTACTTCACATCTTATGAATTGGATGAAATAGTCATGGCAGCAGCAGCAGTAACACACCTAACCTACATCAGTGCCTCTGACCTCCTTCTCAAGGACAATTTCAGTGACATCAATATTATACTATATGGAAGTGAAAGCCAAATAAAATATGAATAAGTAAATGACCATAAAAATTTACAAATACATCTGTTAAAGCTTTTGCATTACAGCTTCATACATTTAGAAAAGTTATCTTTCCCGAATGTCTTATCAATTGCAATATTCATGATGCCATTTATAATAATAATAATAATAATAATAATAATAATAATAATAATAATAATAAAAAATAATAATGATAATAATGATAATAATAATAATAATAATAATAATAATTTTTAACACCTAAAATAGCTTACAAACATACTGTACACTAAAATAAAATATATACCAACCACTTTAAGGTAGAGGTATTAAATAAATAAGAACAGACAAATAAGAAAATATCGAGGATGAAAAATTTACAATTTCCTTACCCTTATCAATTTTTTCCACATTTTTCCGGCACTTGCAGTGATCATATTATAATGACGCTCATGTGACCAAACTCTAAAACTTAGCTGATATAGATTCTAAAGATCAGCACCAATGTGAAATTGTCACCCTTAAGACTACCAGTCATGTACTAAAAATAATAGGGAGGGCAAGGTACATTAAAAGACCTATGTAAGAATTAATTAACAAGTTTATAATTACATAACCTTGCCGGCTATACAAATATTTCACTGCTTCATATTTACCAAGCACTGAATATTTGAAGACCCACGTCTCTGAATTAAACTTAGATGCTCACAGGAGCAACAATTTTTAAATATAATGATTACCAATAACAATCTTAGTGAATGGATACCACTTGTAGAGAAGTGGTGGCTACCATGAGACACATTATTTACTCTCATTCCAGTACTTTGCACTAGCAGTCTACAAGTAATGCATGGTATGAAGAGACTGAATAAGAAAGCAAGGACCTAAGGTATACGGATGAACTGTTGATTTAATCTATATATTTTCACGCCATCAAGGTGAGGCACAGCTCTTTAAGATGATAACCCTATGCAAGATGAAATCCATCAGTACTTCAAAAGCATGAAATACAGCAAAATTAGTGATACTGCAAATTTATTTAAACCGCAATATTCTTCTCCCCAGCACTTATAGTTCGTTATTTTTCACACGAGAATTTTAGATGCTGTTATCCGAACTAGAGGTTACTGAAATTTACAATTTTTACACCCTCTCAAACCTGAGCTAACAGCCTGGCCAAATTTAATACATAAACCACAGCAGTGAAAAGTTGCTTTAATTATACATTTAATAAATAAAGTTCGTGTAGTAAAGATGACAGTGCTATTTTTTATAAAGTAATGCATATAAACCTGAATATTGAATAATTATGCCAAAAAAACTTTTATATTTAATTATCTTAAGACTTTAAGACAGCTTCCACCTAGAACAAATTCAGGAATTTCAATTGTAGTGGCAAATTCCTGAATTCAGATGTTGTACACTAAATCCTTCCCCTAATTCCGACATTAAAGTATATTAATAAGAATTAGCTGATTAGCACCCTACATCTAATTAAATAACCGTCGTAGATAGTGGATTATCATCGGTTTCATTTACTTTAACATGCAAGATTATTCTGCTCTGTTTGTGACTCATCCCTTTACAAAATGGATACTGATGACATCTATAATACCACAATGCTACAACAGAAAACTTTTTTCTTTTAGCATGTTTCTCTCAAACTAATGTCGTACTCATCTTTAGATCTTATCCTTGATAACTTGGGCAACTGATTCTCTTCAAAAAAGTCATAAATTTATTTCCTATGTATCTGCATTAGCATAATTCCGCAACCTGCAGCCTAACCAACTATGGTGGTTAACCTTCAAGAGAAGATAGTAACCAAAGCACTGCCATAAAGCATCAGAAATACCCAGTCATATTGTCACATCCGGAAGGGATGGTCCACTGTTACTTTATAGCAAATAAAGTACTGTATTATACTGGCCCCTGGGAAAAGTAGACAGAAGTATAAATCTCCCTATTGTCATATGCTAATTTCAGGTATTTTAGCTAATCTTTATCATCTTCTTTATCGTCTCCATAACTACTATCTACTTCAATTATTTTCATCACATATAATGTATTTTTTCCTTATTCGGGAAACTGCGTACTTCTGTTTTTAATACACTTCAGTAGCAGTAACTACTCTGAAAATTAAAATTGCTTTAAATCATACTCAATAAAATGACAATAAGATCAGTTATAAAGCCAAAAGGAAAATCTCAATGCAACGTCCTTTATATTATACGACATCGTTCTTCTACATGGTCAATACTCACAAATATCACTATATTCGCGTTCCTTTTGCAACATGCCTTGGTGTAGATTCTCGAAGACTTACATCTCTTGATAACTCACGGACAGATGCAAGCAGTAAAAAAAGATATCTACTGTAAACAGAAAAAATAAAAGTTACTAGCTATGTACTCATTTTATCACAGTCCATATACAGCTATTTAAAAAAGCAAAGGCATGCTAAAGCACATTCTTATAAAGCAAGCAGTATCCATATCATAAGAGTACTAGAACGCACTTCAAATCTACCTAGGGCCAAATTGATACCGAAGCTTTCTCTTAAATCTCCCTCCCTACATGACAAAATCTCAATGAATATTTACTAATATCCTTACTCCAATCTCTATTTGCATTTACTAATGTCCTTGCTCCAATCATAGGATAGTCCAATTAAAATTTATGGGACCAAACCTCATTCACATTTAAATTGAAGTCTATTCTTATTGGCATCATATATTTCAGAAAAATCTAAATTCATGAAAGGCTTCAAATACAATATACAATGGAGAGTAAAGTAACTTTCCCCAATAAGAACATCATAACCACAACACCCCTTCTGTCTCGCAAGGGTTCTCTAACTTACATTACAATCTATATAAAAGTCCAGGATTGAAAAAGGGGATAAGGATGATTCCAAGCAGCATCCACGTAATTTTAAAACTTGAATAACGTATTCCAAGAACGTCTAAATATTTACATTCTCATGCAGTTAACTGGGATTCTCATGTCAAGTACTTCTTAGTACACGTTTTTTATGGTTTTTCAACAAGCAAACAATACACAAAGTGAGTATTGAAAACTTCTTACGTTGAATAATACGAAGCAGTCCTGATTCAATACGCAACACTTCCTTGATGCATAAAACTAAGAATGATGGGTAAAGGAAATGATTCATAAGTATTAAAACTAAAACAAATATCTAGTTATTATTTCATTTGTTTATTTACGACTTTTCAAATGGCTTAGTATGGTCACAGTTTTATAGGAAAAATTAAGTATTTTCAACAATGGTAGAACATGAAGAAAAACAACTGATACTAACGCATAACATCATTGCAAAAGCTGATCATTCAAATAATTTATGAGCCACAATCAACAGCAACACAATATTCAACATTTAAAATAATAAAGTTTTGCATGGACTTAACAAAAATTATAGGAATTCAAAACATTTCCTGTAGATTTCATTAAACAAAAACGAAAAAAAAAATACAAATGTTGCAAGGAAAAAACATTCAAAAATATAATATTTCTTGTTCAGGTACTTGTAATAGAGTAATTAGCATGAAAACTGAAGTCTGGAATTATATATATATATATATATATATATATATATATATATATATATATATATATATATATATATATATATATATATATATATATATATATATATATATATATATATATATATATATATATATATATATATATATATATATATATATATATATATATATATATATATATATATATATATATATATATATATATATATATATATATAATATATATATATATATATATATATATATATATATATATATATATATATATATATATATATATATATATATATATATATATATATATATATATATATATATATATATAATGTATATATATAATGTATATATATAATGTATATATATAATGTATATATATATATATATATATATATATATATATATATATATATATATATATATATATATATATATATATATATATATATATATATATATATATATATATATATATATATATATATATATATATATATATATATATATATATATATATATATATATATATATATATATATATATATATATATATATATATATATATATATATATATATATATATATATATATATATACACACAGTATATCAAGAGAAAGTTCTTAGTGATTTTTCAGATTTTAACTGTAATGTATATTAGCATAAATATTTTACCGTGAGGACAATCTATGGTATCAAAAACGATATTTGACAATTGCAAGCACAAATAACAAATGAAATCAATATCTTGAAAACTAATTTCAAAAACCAATGAACACTAAAACACTTTGTGACAGCATTAGACTATATTCAATAAACAAGATCTTGAAATACCAAATTTTAAGGAAAAAACCTGTACTGCATTATACTAACAACTTTCTGAAAATTGATCATTTCCATCATTAAAGACAAGGAATTTATCCAAATAAAATGAAGTAACGGAAGGAAAGCAAATAAAAATGGTTTTAAACGGACAACAAATCTACGTATATTTTAGACTGGCAGTAATAATATTAGTTCAGAGTCATCAGCATAGGATAATAGACTTATCTGTCATCATTAAGTTGGTAAAAAGGTTAAATGACTGTTACTGAGGGGGAAAAAAATCACTGCAAGTGCCTTTTGCTTCTACACCCACGACCCTGAGTCTTTATAACACAATGAACATACTTCTACAATAACCACAGGTAAATTAAAAAAAAAAAAAAAAAAAAAAAAAAAAGATATATGAACATAAAACAGAGAACAAAGTTAAACAACTGTTACCTTACAATAATACCAATAACACTACACAATGCAACAGCTTGACCAACTTTTGGGAAAGCCTAACTATTTTCTCATAGCCAATATCACGGACTGTTGGAAAATGTTTGGACATACTGAAGCTTCTCATATGATTAAGTTCCTTAGGGGAGGTATGGTTCAAAAGTGGTAGTGATGTGGACATAAATTACCAACAGTTTTGTGAGTTACTTGATATATAAATTACGGGCTGAATTATAAGACTTGGGCAATAAGTGTCCTGATGTCTGAATCACAATTTAAAGCTTTTTTATCAAGATCTATTCTCAAGCATAGCTGAAGAGGTCTTGCATTGGGTGGCCCATCACTGGAATGAGATCGTGGGAGTGCTACTTGCTATTTATGGTCGAGATGCGTGTTAGGGATGGTGATAGTGTGAGTTTCGTTTCCCAAGATTAGCCGCAGACGTTTCATGGTCGGCCTCGGGGACATCGTGCTATCTCCGTCCGTGCTCTCGCCCTCGGATATATCTGATCGTCGTCTGTGTTCTCTGTGGTGTTTTTTTCTGTGCCTTCTGTGATGGTGGTGATGATGGCTATCAGACTGATAGTCTTGGTGAGTAATGCCTTCCACAGTCAAAACTTCATATTCAGGCTCATAAGGTACTCCCGAGTCTGAAAGGTGGGACCCAACTTCAATGACTTCATCTAAGACGGGAGACCTCTTCATGCGAAGCTTTAATTTAACCCCACAGCGTGCACTCTTTTCGGGAGTCACAAATGTTGCGGGCGGAGACGACGGTGCATAACCTAATAATGGATGGGGAGGAGACTCACATTGTGGAGAAGCTCGACATTCACTAGAAGCATTCCTTCCCCATCTACCACACCCAATTCCTACTTTACCCACTCTTAGCGATCCCGGAGAGCTAGAAACATCATCTTCCTCTTCAAATTCATAAACATCTTTTGCTGGCGAGTTATCACTTTTGAAGGTTGCTTCTTCACTCATAACTGAATGACAAGCGAGTGTGTTATCATTGTCTGTTAAAGCTGTCTCTTTGCACTTTGAATGCCTGGCTTTTTTGCTATGATGTTCACTGGAAACTACCTTGTTCTGAACACTAGATTGCTGAGGTAACTTTGAGGTTGGCAGTGATTGTTCTATAGGTTTGTCATCAGTATTATTATTAAGAATATTACTAGAACACTTATCACCTACACTAAGATAACCTAAACTAGAATTATCACATTTTTCACCAGGAGGTCTACGAAGCCTACGAAGAGGGGGTCTCCCACTTACACCTGTACACTGCGCATCGGGGATATCTCCCTTTCTATTCTCTTCGGGAGCATCACTCATTATGTGCACACTATCAGATAACTTTACACGACTGAGATCTACAAAACACTTTGAGCTAGTTGTTGTGTCTAGATTACTGCCAAGGTCTCTATGCGTCAGATCACCATTTGGGTCTGCGGATGGGATGGATCTGATGGATTTATCACTCCCAGACACTAATGAGGGCTCTTCTTGCAAAGGTAATAATATTTCATTCTTTACCTTCGCATCTGCTTTTCCTAAGTTTCCAACCACCCCGTCATATATTGCAGAAGGGTCACTAGCTTGATTATTATGTCGTACTGAAGTCCCCCTTAAAGTTCGAGTGTTTCCCACTTCTCTCATGGCAGTGTTCAGCTGACGTCTACTACGTACTTTTGAATTTCCTTTAACTTTACGAATAGTCTCTAATTTTTGCGAAGCCTCTAAATTTATGTCACTAAAAACTAAACCATCTTTCAAGGGAGCATCCGTGGAGCTCACTCGACTCCTTGTCTGGGGTCTCACTTTATTTACCTCTCGGTGATATTTTTCAGAATTGAGAGTCTTACTAACATCACTGTGATTTTCGCTCGTAAAATCAATATTTTCCTGTGCACTGTCTGAACTCGTTCTCCTATTCTTGGCTTTAGGGTACAAGCCATGTAAATGCAAGCGTGCCTGGGAGTTGGTTCGTTTGATGGGCATTTGGTTAGAGCATTCCATACTTACATCAGACTTATCCGAATCTTTTGAGCCTCCTCTAGTCCTCAATTCTCGTCTTACAGTTTCACCATTCATCTTTTCTGATAAGTTCACTTTGAGCTTATGATCACCATTAACCTTTTCAGACAAATTCACTTTCAATTTATCATCACCAATTGCTTCTTTTAAACTAACGGCTCTCTCACTTTTGCCTTTATTTGTGAGCACTTCACTACTCTGCTGCTGATTGCGGAGTCTCTGTCGGCTTATTCTTAGCCTCAGATCTGTTTCACGAAGCCTGTAGCCTTTCTCACCGCCATCTTCATTTTTCTTGTCTGCATAAGCTCCAGTCCCCCTTCTGAAAATAAAGTATATGCAATAAGCAAGGAATCTGCTATCTTAATATAGGTTACATGTATCTCAATAAATCTTCTTATTTCAACACATATTATGAACACAATGCCAAGAGAAACCCTGTAATCTTCATTCCCCGGTCTAATTGCAGGGAATATCAATGAAACCAAAGTATCACACACTGGACAATATCTGGCTTCTAAAAAAGTACACTGACTCCACATTACAAATCTCCCCATGATGAACAAGGAAAGAAAGAAGGACATAATCACTAAATTTTTACCAACACATTTAGAATTTTTAGTAAATATAATATACCAACATTAGAATGTTAATCCTATTTGTGTGATCATCATTACCATGGTCATAGGCTTGTAGTGCAATTACTTTTGTCAAGAGCGCCTCTATTTTTAATACTTATGTGTCATGCGTAACTTTCTCAGACAACAGTATTTCTTTATCATTACGGTGGTGCACAAAATTAATGCGTGTCAGGAAGTATCTGTATACTATACATAGAAATGAAACTCATTGTAAGATGTTTACAGTAGTTTCTCTGCTTTGAACAGGGTGTGGGAGGCCACCTTTAAAGTGGAGGGATAAGAAAGCCTGAAGTGGTGCATATACGAGTCATAGTTTCTATTAGAGTTTGATTTTCACAAAGCAAGCATACTTCAACAGGGGAAACTGAAAGACCTATAGTTCTTGCCACCCTCTCGTGGTGAATTATTGGGGGCAACAGATATCCGTGTTCAACCATGAGAAAGACCTGGCCCATTTTGAACATATACCTCAACTATGTACCAGAATTCACTGGTCGATCTTCAATACTACACAAATACACTTTATTCACAGAATTCACTGGTCGATCTTCAATACTACGCAAATCCACTTTACTTCACAGATGTTTGAAACAATTTTACATGCTAAGGGCACCATTGCATATTACACGGTGTACAGGTCTCCTTTCTGGTTATCAAGGCACCTCTTGGACATAGTTTAACTTGGGATACCTATTTGTTAACACCTGAATATTTGTTAAGCAATACCCATTCCCCAATCTCTATATATGAGTATCCAAGGCTGATGAATAATTATCTAGTTAAGACATTAAGCTTAATATTTTAGCTACAAAAAGGACATTAATGCCCTTGTTGAAGACAAAGCGAGAGAAGATTACGTTCCTTCACAGATCCACATATCTAACAGAGTACTGAACCTGCCAAATTACCAGGGGTTATCTGACAATGGAAGCAAACCTTGGGTACTGAACTAAGCACCTCTTAGTGGGTACCAGGTCCAAACTTCATATGAAGGGCTCTCTATCATCATTTGAGTGGTGAAAAGTAAAGTATTAAAAATATTATATGATAAGGGACTTGTTCTTTCTATGAATACCTACTCAAAAGGAATATACAAACTGACTCACCTTTCACAGGTAAGGCATTCACAGTAGGAATTATTATCTCCAAAGAAGTCCTCTCCATAGAAACAAGTGATTTCTTCACCTTCTTCAATATCTCTCAAGACCTTAACACAAGCCGTACCTCTTCCCGTGGCAGTAAACTGTAAAACATTATATTTTATGTCTATGGATACAAACAGGTGACAATAAGCAAAAGCCTAGTTTCTAATATAATTTAATATCAAAACATTCACAACACTACCCGTTTCTCTTTTCCTTAATATTTTTAAAATATCATATATATAACATATGTAGTATAAAATTTTGTTTTAATCATAAATCTTACACCACAAAAAAACTAATTTTACACAATAATAAATATAAATATCCAGTCAGGATATCCAACCATTATAGACACTCATTGACTTATGCTCGATCCAACTTACAACTGTTCTAGTTTACGACCACGACAGAAAAAGGGATTTCACCTGGGGTAAAGATGTGGCCTTCCCGCTAACTTCGAGAGGATGGGGAAGAAAACATAAATCACATGCTAAACATATGCACTAAGTACCTTGCAATTAGCACGACAGTCATGATTAATGAATGCAGCTGGACCAAGCCATAGTTGCGCACAGTTCTTTCTACAAGAATACATCACAGAAAAATCGTTCTTGCCAGGATGTAGTAACTGAGCTTCTTCTTCCTCACTTAATTCAGCAATGCACCCCACTAAAAATCCAATCTGCTCATTTTTATACCTGAAAATTAATAAGAAGTAAGTTTCCACACTTAGAATCTAATAAGCCTACTTAAAATAACAGAATCATGCAATGTTTATGGATAGTATATCACCTTCAGTGTAAGAGCTCTTACATATAAATAATACGCAATTTAAGGACATGGATTGAACTTCCTAAGAATGTCTTGTCATGGAAAACGAGATATGCTGAAAAACTCTCTTAAAACTCAAGTGTATTTCAGAGTGCTGGGTTTGTGTTCTGAACTAAAACATTCCAAATTGGAAACAAGGAAAAGGAGGCTTGGGCAGTCTCAAATTTGCTTAGTGGGTACAAGGGTCAGAATTTTTCCTCTATTGGATTTACTTCGGATACTATAAAGAACACTGTTAAGCTTACTATATTAAGTATAGATTCTCACATGTACATGTCAAATTGGAACTTATATGACAAACGGATAAATGTAGATTTAATTCATCAAGTATGAGGATGACAATATCAAACCTCATCAAGAAAATATCACACTGCTCTGAAGTCATTTATAAATTGAGAATAAGCTGTTAAAAATTTGTTTTTAATAAACCTTTGGATGACAACAAATCTAAATGATAAAAAATTTATTACTTTATTCCACTTGACCCAAGCAATGTAGTCAAATTGTCCTCGCCTATCATTACATCTGTAAATTCCTATGAGAACAGGCATGACATTTGCATAACTACATGTAACATTTAAATATGTAAACAATATATAGGATATTACATTCATGAACAATATACCCCTTAATGCCTAACAAAAAGTTTATAATATTCTGCACTGCTTGCATCCTAAACGTGGCACTTACACCATAATGGTTAATAAAGTTTACATCTCATAACACATTTGCATACATATCTACAAGAATTAAACTCATTACATATTATTCTGCCAACTTTACAGAGAAAAAACAAGGTGGATTTTATAATCATCTGGCGTCAAGGAAGCCACCTCAATTTCCAATTTCAACAATTCTCTTCTGTTAAAAAGCTATGTGTTCAACCTTACTCCCAAAGACACAAAATTATTTTAGTTTTTTATTTACACCATGGTTGGATTATGTTCTCATGAGATCAGCACTCAATGGTATAGAATACTAACTCGAAATGATGAAAAATTATGCCACTCATTCAAGTACTGATTTCTTCATGATTAAAACCTAATGATAATATTGTCAGCATTTGGCATTAAAAGCTTATGGAGAAGCAAACCTAACTGAGGTGTGCACAGCATGTAAAAACTGCTAAATCTATATATTAAACATGACAGTCACTGGTATTCGAGAGTAAAGGAACATGATAGACATAGGGTAATAAACTGTAAACATACCACTTTTTTGTTGCACAAATCTTGCCACCAACACAGCCTTCCATAGAATATCTATAGCATGGCTTGACCACAAATCCGCTATCCTTGTCAAATACCCTGAGATACCGATAAACGTGTTCCTGTAAAACATAACTTTAATATAGGAAATTTGTATTCTTAAAGCTACTACACTTATTAAAAAATTCCTTACCACAAATTTCTTACAAGTATTGATTAAAAGAGCAAATCATTTAAGTACGAGGTAGGTTCTTACTGAGAAAATTTTGCTAGTGACAAAATATTAATACCTCAAGTCTTATTTTATTCTGTTTTTCTAAATTTCTTCTGCAACACTATTAATAAAGATAGAAGCTAAAATAAATATTAATATATCTACTGTAGTGTGTGTACATGTATGAGAGGTAGGAAGATCTCGTTGAAGGAACGGTTAGCATAAGATGACTACAAAGAGTGTCTTCATACTAGTATTCTTCAACACACCTTGAAGGCTGCCTGGACAGCTTTGCTCTTAGTAACAAAAAAAGTCCATGGCATCCATTCTCCACTATATAATTGCTTGTAGGCTTTTTCATAGTCCTGGTGTACAATAAAATCTTCTATTATTGTGCGAAGGTCTTCTTTAATACCTCGAAGAGGTCTGTATCTGAAACCACATAATTGAAATGAATATAAAATGACGATTCTCTCCTGACACCATGCAACCCAAAAGCCATATAGTAGGAAAATGAGGAAAACTTTTTTAAACATTTTCTTATTCATGTACAAAGAAAAGCAAAGTATGAGAAAATGATCTCTACTGTTACAATTAGGCTGCAGGATAGACCAATTCCACTTCAAAGCCTTAATATTTCTTCACGTCAAATCGCCTAGTAGCATGATGAGGTAAAAGAAACAAACCACTTTCAAAAGATTTATATAGAGTGTAAGCCAGGTAACTGATAATATCACCCTGCAATTGGTTGATCTGATCAAGTGGCACAGCTGTTTGGTTCTTACATAAATTACAAAGAACAAAATTTCTTTTGCATTGCTCAAATGCCTTCAATTACACTCATAGACTGCACATCAACAGACAATGTTTGAATCCTTGTAACATGAAGTTCTTATCAATTAAAAAGCTTACCTTACGTTCATTTTATGAGTGACAAAGCCTAGGTACTGATCAAGAACGAGAGAGGTTGCTAGATCATCTATGTCAGAGAGCTCTTTGGGGGTCATGCCGCAGCCTGTGGTTGCCATGCCACCACCACGCATTAACCGACCCCCTTGAGCCACCACCATCTTGCTCACTCCTTCCCTGTTTAAAAAAAAAAAACACCTAAAATTAATAAAACAAAACAAAGCTCAGAGGGAAAATATTTAAAAACTCAAAATTATATATAATTACTCGCTTATAGATATGTAACCTTAAAATTATAAAGGAAATTAAAGCAAATACAATTAGGTTACCGATTCAATATCCAACCTATACAAAACAGCATTTCACATAATGCTAACACTAGAAACTAGAAGAGAATACTGTATGTCTATAATTACACTTTAAAAATTATTAGACTATCATTACACAAAGTCATAGTTCCAGATTTACTAGAAGTATCAACATCAATGTTAAAATGTAGGTTTGCTTGCATTTTTTTTTTTTTACTTTTTTTGATTCACAAATACTCCCAATTTGGGCGTGGCCACAGACTGAAACCAGGGAATTAAGCTGGACGCCCTTCCTAAAGCCCTGTAGGAGGCTCAAACACCTCTTTTAATTAGCATTACCACTTTTTTGCCGGTCCCTTATATGCCAACATCATCTGGTGTTCCTCTCCTCACCCAGCCAAGCACTGACCATACCCAATGTTGCTTAACTTCGTTGATCAGATGAAAAGCAATTTAGTAATTGTGGTGAATCACTGGCGCTCACACTAAATACTAATAATACAGCAAAATTTGACTCAAAATTAAATCTGTTCGAATGATAACACAAAAATAATAAAATCAAGTAATACCAACTTCAACTAAACATGTACAATACATATATGAGTTTAATTTTTAGATCACTTCCACATTCAGGGTGCAAGATAATAAAGGACGTCTTTACAGTTTCAGCTACTCAAAATTGTAATTCTTCAAAATAAACAAAAGGACTAGACAATAATGATTATCACGAACCAAAGCCTAGCCATCTGAAGTTATTTTGCATCACCATATAAAAATGCAAAATAACAGCCCAACATTGCAACAGTACATATAGGCATAGTATTGCGGTATTACCTGTTGTCAGCCAATTTGTATGGGATACTCAAAGCCCGTTGTGTTAGCATGGATGGCGAGTTAAGTCAACATAACGTAATGCAGACATCTTTGTTAGAACTTATAAAAATCGATTATTATCATGAAGAGTGTAATATGGCATCTCATACCATTGTTTAATCACAAGAAACGTTCCACTGAGAGTAACATTTCATTCCATTTAAATGTTTAATTGTATGAAGAATCATATTACAATCCTGTGGAATATTTTCAGACCTTTCCTGAGAAGTGATGCAAAAGCATACACACCTGAGTATAGCTGTGGCCTAAATGAAGTTGCAGTTGATCATAGCAATATGATATATAAAAAAAAAAAAAATAACCAAAAATTGACTTGATGGTATACTGTAATACACAAAGTAAGAGCTGCCTCTACAAGGCACTATTAATATCATAGGGTTTGTATGACATTATTTACTATAGTTTCGGCGAGCTAAGATCAATACTACAAATGATATATACAGTATACCTCGTTTATGAAAGCTGCAGGAGGGATATGACTAAATATATGAAGGTGGTTTTCAAAAGTTTATGAACATTTATTACTTCTGCACCAATACTAATGACACGAAGTGTGCACAATACCAGGCTTTAAGATGAGGTAGCTATGAAAGGGAACTAAAACAGTATTTCAGTACTATATACTACAGAGATCAATTACTCTGGATAGTCGCGTTAGTGACTTTGAGCCAACAGCTTGAGGGTTCGTGGCCTACCATGGTCTGAGACAGAAAGGGCATTCACTGGATAATGATCACATCTGCCAAAACCAAAACTTCACAAGAAGGCAGCAGCCTAGCCCTTAGCAGAAAAGGGTGTCCGTGTAAAACTGACCTCGGTAATTCAGAAAAATCAACAAGGGCAAGGATTTCACAGTGTGATATAGTACATATGTTTTTAGTATGTACTCCTCTAACCAGTGACTAAAAATGTAAAACTATATGATATTGGTTATTAGAGAGGAAAAAGTATGAGTTATAATAATTCCCTCTGGTTGTAAACTACCACAAAAAAATTAATTTCCCTGCCAAAGCACAAAACGGCCAGCCTCATGTTTTGCGGCTGGTGAACAATACATATCTGTCACAGGTTTGGGAACTGAATACCTTCTGTCCAGGAGAGGAGTTCAGAGAGACTGTCCCGGCAGGAGATGGGGGGCTGTTATAAAGATTTACCCTCAAATTTAATTGTATTAATGTTGGAAGTTAAACGGTATATGTTAAACTACAATCATTATAAATTGGCTTCAAAGCTGGTTCTGGATTTAAAAAATAACAAAGCAGTAAAGCTCATTGTTCCCAGGCTCTATGAGTGTGCAAAACATATTTCACAAATAATAAAACTAAAAAAAAAAAAATACTAGAAAAAAATTACTTGCCATGTTCTACACCATCCTACTAAAAAGAATTAACGACATGAACTTTTATCACACACTGCTAAAATAAGTAGCTTACACAGACCATACCCATAAGTCACAACAATCTTGGGGATTATAAACTTTGCACTGCTCTCAGTTTCCCATAAAATAACTATTCTTGCCCTGACATTCAAATGTTATGTCAGGGGCCACAAGCCATTATCATTTCCATTAATTGCTTGCAAATCAATAAAAAAGTTATCCTACTTGAAAATGTCTAATGGAGATTGTTTATTTTCACACCTCCAGTTTGGAGGTTAGTTCACCTTCATTTTAACGAGTTAATTGATATATTTATACATATATTATGTAATTTTTCCCAGTGGGTAAATATTTAGAAGAGGGGATTGTGTCGAAAAAACATTTTTGGTGCGTCCTAACCTAACCTCACCTAGGGGAACGCGTCCTCCCTAGCCTGGGGATATATATATATATATATATATATATATATATATATATATATATATATATATATATATATATATATATATATATATAAAAGCCATATTCATTAATCCTCATAACTAAAGTAATACCTCCCAGGCTCTTGTCAACTCGCTATGGGTATAAAAGCAAAACTTTACCGTCCGCTTAGAAAAAACTGTGTATACTTCAAGCAAGATTGTTGAGATAACTTTCTGCCTTAGTTACACTTCATGTGTTTTCTTAATGGTGGTATAACTTGGTACATTTGTAAAACTTGACAGCTCTGGAAAACTCAAGTGATCATAATACTTCAGGACCCATTTTATTGTTTGATTGAAGCCATCAAGCAAGCCTCTATCGGAGGTCACAGACTGGTAAAAGCGGTTTATATTTTATGGAATTTTCTGGCCATTTAATATAATGAAAATAAATGTAAACAAGTGCCTAAGCTTACCACCAGAGTACCTACGCAGAAAGATCACATCCACCTCACCAATTAAAAGCGATTTTATATATATATAAAAATAATCGGTTTCATTAGAGCTTAATAATTTCCATTTTATTAACGAACTAATATTGGAAGTGTAGGCTTATTATTCCAACTTTGAGCTTTGAAGGCTCAAGCGAGTATCGCAGGGGAAAAAAAGAAAAAATAACTCGCCCGAGCAACCAAAGGCAACACCCCCTCCATATGAACGGTCTCTCAAGACCATGTTTGACATATTCTGCAGCCACAAGCCGGTCGCTAGAGTAAGATTTCGAGGCCTAATGGTCTTCTATATACCGGCCTAGCGATCAAAAGTGAACTGCATAAAGGCCAAGGGCACATGGGGGGGGCGGGGAGAGTGCAACAAACTCTTAATGGAGATGGGGTCCTTATTCCCCATTATATTCGTCCAGTCAAGACTTAACTTTCCCCTGCCTGGTAGGAAATCAAAACCCCATTTTTTCACGTCTTACCACTCCTTTGGGTTCTTCTTCTCTCGTTATTTCTGGCGAGGGGGTCTTGCGGATAAAAGTCCATGCACGATTAGTCCTTCATAATGACTCAAAGATGGGTTATATCACATGAATTTTTTCACATTTCTCTCACTCGCTTCCAGTCAATCATCATGGCTGCGGATTCTCCTTACGACTACTGCTCCTGCTGGGGCTCACACCAAGAGCTACCAACTTCAATGGAAAATTTTGGGAGACGCTCACTTCCTCTGCCGAGTTCGAAATCACACCTTTGAGTGGATTTAATAAGTATTAACTCATGGTGAGAATAAATCTCTCCACCAGCCTTAACTACGAGAAGCTCGAAATTTTTGTTCGTTCTCTGACGTTCACCTGTTTTAACAGTTCGCACCTGAGGTCAGGTGCAATGAAAAAAATATCTAAACATTGAACATATTACCATCACAATTAAATATTATAAGAATTTTATTTGCGCATGAGCTTGGATTAGGTGATCATTTGATATATAATTTTGTATACATAATAAAGAACGATAATGACTGCTGTTGGTATGCCTGAGCCGCATTACGCAGTATTCTTTCGCCATCACTCCCAGGCTTAAAATTGGTGTTTTAGCTTTACACCAATAGATACACTTATTTTCAAAACCTTTTAGTAATCACAAACTAATATTATTATCATTATAGTTACGACAGCCATGAACGTAATGCCAACGAAAGAACATTATTCATTATAAGCAGTGACGTAAGGTAGATGACCGCACTACTTTTATCTGCGAATTATACGCTACAATATCAATGCTTTATAATTTTTCTATAAAATGAAAAGATCCTTTCACAAAATAGAAACCAAAAGTGAAATTCCTTGAGTAAAAATAGAAACAACGAGATTTAATTATAGTTTCCCTTGGTCCACCCTTGGAATAAAAAAGGAACACCATTGGATTGACGTCATAACCATCTCGTCTGTTAGCTCAATCGACGAAGGAATATATAAGTCCACAATATCAAAAACAAAATTTAATCCGCGTAACGATAAAGATAAGAACACGGATACTAAAATCACGATGAAATATAACTTAAAATTTAAATTATTACAATTCAAGGAAAACAGGATTTTTAGAGAACTCAAAGTAACAATGAACTCTTGGTACGGCGATGCATCAATTTCATCCCTAGAGAGAGAGAGAGAGAGAGAGAGAGAGAGAGAGAGAGAGAGAGAGACGCAGTTTTATAATAGGTGATAATACCGATTATACAATAGTAGGGTAATTTGGAGAGTTATTGATTATTCAGAATTCGTCAAAAGTCTTCAACAATAACGTAAGTTATTGTCTCTCGATAAACACAAGTTCCTAGGCCACTAGAACTAGAAGCCAAAAAAAAAAAACCTAGAGGTTTTGTCCACACACCTAAATATTCTTGTGTCTAGTAAAATAGGATTTTTTTTTTTCAGTTTCTTGTCTGAAGATGTATTTCAATGAACAACAGCAAAACTGTCATGGGAAATTATGAACTATTTTCTTTTGGAAACATAACTCTTGATATTCTAAAATCCAGAATTTGTCTTCGGAAATAGCACTTACTTCCAATTTCCCGTCTAAGAAAAAGTATGTACATACTGGTTAATTTCAGTGTTAGTCATTAATAAACTGACTAAAAAAGCGAGGAGATAATATACTAAACTGTCAATGGGGAAAAGACAATATAGTCATGCCGATATATATATATATATATATATATATATATATATATATATATATATATATATATATATATATATATATATATATATATATATATATATATATATGGTTGCTTCGCTTAACGGACAAAAGACATATAACAGTAAGAGAGCTTGAAAATAAATATATTCTTCTTCTTCTTCTTCATTTTATTATTATTATTATTATTATTATTATTATTATTATTATTATTATTATTATTATTATGTGCCCTGTGGGGCGGGCACAATATCAAAGAATAGCCTCACCGTATTCCCTGCGGGTCGTAAAAGGTGACTAAAAGTGGACGGGGAGGGGGGACTAGGAATCCCCCCCCTTGTATCAACCTCCTGCGAGACGTCAAAGAAGAAGGGGAGTAGAGGGGAGAATAACTTCTCCCCAAACTCTAGTTTTGGGGTGATTACCTAATCGTGATTACCTAATTGTGTTTACGGGAAAGAGCCCAAAGCTCGTATCTTCCCGTCTCCTCATCGGTTCCATTTTATACTTAGTCATACTTATCATACCTGTCCTTAAAACTATGGATTGAGATAGCATTAACCACCTCCTCGCTTAGCGAATTCCAATTATCAACTACTCTTACACTGAAAAAGTATTTCCTTACATCCTGCAAACAAGTTTTCTTACGAAGCTTCAAACTATGACCTCTAGTTCTAGAGCCAGCCATATCAAAATATCGATCCCTATCCACTCCATCATAACCATGAAGGAATTTAAAGACTGTCACCATATCCCCCCTCACTCTTCTAGCTTCGAGTGATGGTAAGTCTAATTCCCTCAGCCTCTCATCATAACTGAGATTGCGTATTTCTGGCACCAGTTTCGTGGCATGTCTTTGAACTTTTTCAAGCTTAGCTATGTGCTTTTTCAAGTGCGGATTCCAAAAGGGGGCTGCATATTCGAGTTTGGCCTCACATAGGTTACATAAATATTTCTGAACATTTCCTTGTCCATGTGCCTGAAGGCTACCCTTACATTTGATAAGAATGCATATGCTGCCCTTACTATGCCATTTATATGTATTTCTGGAGACAAATCTGCCAGTATGTTTACTCCTAGATCTCTCTCATTTTCTGTCTCTTGAAGTTGTACTCCAGCCACTGAGTAGTCAAGCTTGGGCCTTCTTGCACTTGTACCCATCCTCATTACCTTACATTTTGAAGTTTTGAATTTCATTAGCCACTTTTCTGACCACTCATGCAGATTATTTAGATCCTCCTGAAGTTCTCTACCATTATTCTCGTTTTTTACTTTCTTCACAATCTTTGCATCATATGAAAACATATTCATGAATGAATTTACAGACTCTGGTAGGTCATTTACATATACAAGGAACAAAAGTGGCCCTAAAACTGAACCCTGTGGAACTCCACTACTAAC
This sequence comes from Halocaridina rubra, assembly GCA_037179515.1. Lineage (NCBI taxonomy): Eukaryota > Metazoa > Arthropoda > Malacostraca > Decapoda > Atyidae > Halocaridina > Halocaridina rubra. The sequence continues at coordinate 161,587 of JAXCGZ010013213.1, forward strand.
TCTTCTCCATTCAGACACTGAGTGTCTTACTCTAACCCTCTGTTCCCTTCCTTCTAAGTAAGTTTTTATCCATTCCAAAACATTTCCACCTATTCTAGCCATTGATTTCAGCTTCCTAATAAGCCTCCCATGTGGAACAGTGTCAAACGCTTTCTGGAAGTCTAGGAATATGCAATCTGCCCAGCCCTCTCTTTCCTGTAAGATTTGGCTTACCTCATCATAAAATTCTAATAAGTTTGTTACTGTTGATCTACCTTCTCTGAAGCCATGTTGCCTCACTGACAAAAAGTTGAAGGATTCCAAGTGAAGAGAGATACGTTTCCTTAGTAGTTTCTCCATAACTTTGCAAACTATGCTGGTCAAGGAAACTGGTCTATATGTATTGGCATTGTGTGAGACGAAGATGAAAGGAAAAAGAGAAGTGGCATTTGGTGATGTGACGGGTAGGGTGTCTGGGGTTGAAAGGGGGAGAGCGAGAGAAAGTGTGGCATTATTGCTGAGTGAATGGATGGTAAATCAGGTAGTGGAATGGAAAGAAGTGTCATCTAGGCTGATGTGGGTGAGGGCTAGGATTGGAAGGGAATGTTGGGCTTTTGTTAGTGCGTATGGGCCACGATGTGAGAGAAGTGAGGAAGAGCGGGATGAATTCTGGAATGAGTTAACTAGATGTGTGGATGGTCTGAGTAGAAGGAACTATGTAGTTGTGTTGGGTGACTTGAATGCCAGAGTGGGTGATGGAAAGATAGAAGGTGTTGTAGGAAAGTATGGGGTACCAGGTGGGAATGAGAGTGGCAAGAGACTGTTAGATATGTGTGTGGAGCAAGAGTTGGTGATAGGTATTAGTTTATTTAAGAAGAAGTTAATAAATAAGTATACATGGATGAGAGTGGCAAATGGAAGAGTGAAAGAAAGAGCATTGATGGATTATTTATTGGTAGCAAAGAGCATGATTGGTAGAGTGAAAGATGTACATGCATTCAGGGGTGTGGCTGCTGGGATGTCTGATCATTTTTTGGTTGAAGCAAAAGTGGTAGTAGCAAAAGAGTGGGGAAATGGTGTGGGGGGATGTAGAAGGGAAATAGTGAAGGTGGAAGAGTTGAAAAAGCCAGAGAAGAGACAGGAATATCAGGACAGGTTGAGAGTGGCATACGACAGGGTGAAAGAAAGAGAAGTTGGGGAGTTAGGGGAGGAATGTGGGTTGATGAAAGAATGTTTTGTGGGACATGCAAGTGATGTGTGTGGAAAGAGGTTTGTTGGAGGTGGCATGAGGAGGGGCAGCGAGTGGTGGAATGAAGGGGTGAAAATGAAGGTGGAAGAGAAAAAGAGGGCTTTTGAGGAATGGCTGCAGTGTAAAAGTAGGGAGAAGTATGAAAGATATAGGGAGAAAAATGTGGAAACCAAGCGGAAGGTAGAGGAAGAGAAGAGGTTGGCAAATGTTAGGTGGGGACAGGATTTTAGTAGGTCATATGAGGAGAATAAAAAGAAGTTTTGGAAAGAAGTGAAGAGAGCAAGGAAGGGTGGATCGAGGATGGAAGAGACAGTGAAAGATGTGAATGGACAGATGTTAAGAGGGAACGATGCAAGGAAAAGATGGGCAGAATATTTTGAGTGCTTGCTGAATGTTGAGGAAGATAGAGAGGCAGCTATAGTGGCAGTGGGAGGGGTTCAAGGGCCAGTAATGGGAGATGAAAATGAGAGAGAGATTACAAGAGAGGAGGTGAAAAGGGCATTGTATGAAGCGAAAGCAGGTAAAGCACCTGGAATGGATGGTGTGAGAGCGGAGATGTTGAAAGAAGGGGGTGTGACTGCATTGGAATGGTTAGTGAGAGTTTTTAATATATGCTTTATGTTGTCATTGGTGCCAGTGGATTGGGTGATTGCCTGTATAGTGCCCCTATACAAAGGTAAGGGAGATATGTATGAATGCAGTAATTTTAGGGGTATAAGTTTGTTAAGTGTGGTAGGAAAAGTGTATGGTAGGATACTGGTTAATAGGATTAGGGATAAGACAGAATATGTGATCGTGGAAGTGCAGAGTGGTTTTAGGTGAGGTAGAGGTTGTATAGATCAGATTTTTATAGTTAGGCAGTTATGAGAGAAATATTTAGCAAAGGGTAAGGATGTGTATTTTGCATTTTTGGATCTGGAGAAAGCATATGATAGAGTTGATAGAGAGGCTATGTGGAATGTTTTGAGATTATATGGAATCAATGGTAAATTGTTGCATGCAGTGAAGAGTTTGTATGAGGGTAGTAGAGCTTGTGTTAGGGTAGGGAATGAAGTGAGTGAGTGGTTTCCAGTGAGTGTGGGACTGAGACAGGGATGTATGATGTCACCATGGCTGTTCAATTTGTATATTGATGGAGTTGTAAGAGAGGTGAATGAGCGAGTGCATGGTCGAGGTTTGAGAATGGTAGATGGGGATGATAACGAGTGGGAGCTGAATCAGTTGCTGTTTGCAGATGATACTGTGGTGGTGGCAGATTCAGAGGAAAAGCTGTGTCAGTTAGTGTCAAAATTTGGAATGGTGTGTGAGAGAAGAAAGCTGCGAGTGAATGTGGGAAAGAGTAAGGTTATGAGGTGTACAAGAAATGAGGATGGCACTGGATTGAATGTTATGTTGAATGGAGAGACACTTGAGGAGGTTAATCAGTTTAAGTATTTAGGCTCGGTTATAGCTGCAAATGGTGGAGTGGAAGCAGATGTGTGTCACAGAGTGAATGAAGGATGTAATGTGTTGGGTGCATTGAAAGGAGTGATGAAGAATAGAGGGTTGGAAATGAATGTTAAGAAAGTTTTGTATGAGAAAGTGGTTGTGCCAACTGTGATGTATGGATCAGAGTTATGGGGTATGAAAGTAAGTGAGAGACGGAAACTAAATGTGTTTGAGATGAAATGCCTAAGGAGTATGATTGGTGTATCTCGATTGGATAGGGTTAGGAATGAAGTGGTGAGAGCAAGAACGGGTGTGAGGAGAGAAATTGCAGCCAGAGTAGATATGAATGTTCTGAGATGGTTTGGCCATGTGGAAAGGATGGATGATGAAAGGCTGCTGAAAAAGGTGATGAATGCGAGAGTTGATGGGAGAAATGCTAGAGGGAGGCCTAGGTTTGGATGGATGGATGGAGTAAGGAGAGCCCTGAATGATAGGAGGATGGATGTGAGGGAAGCAAGCGAGCGTGCTAGGAATAGGAATGAGTGGCGAGTGATTGTGACGCAACTCTGATGGGCATCTACTGTTACCACGGAGCTGCATCTTACAGAGATAGCCCTGTGGTAGGGGCAGTAGGAGGAGCTGGCAGTTGTGAAGCGACACAGGTTGTGGAAGAGCCGGGAGAATGGGCTGTGGCACTCCAGCAGTGCCATCTGAACGGTCGCTAGCTCCCTCGTCATTGCCCATAGAGCAAAGAAATCCCCCTATTTGTTTTCCTTTCTTGATGTCGGCTACCCCCCAATTAAAGGGAGAAACAGCCAAGGTATATGTATGTATGTATGTATTATTATTATTATTATTATTATTATTATTATTATTATTATTATTATTATTATTATTATTATTATTATTATTATTATTATTATACCGAAGAAGTGCATAGAAGCCATTACTACTTTTGCTGAAGCCCGAGGTAAAATAAAAAATCATCACCTCTAACCCAATGTGACTAAGTTTGTAGTCAATGTGCCTGCTGAGTTGCTTGAAATCGCCACTCCGGTTACACCATTTTCCTCACCATTGTGTCACCCCAGGAAGTCTGGCGAAAGAATGGTGTACGACCTGCCTTGCAGAGTTGTACTTTAAGCTTCCTGTCTAATATAGGCACCGTATTACTGAGCTATATAGGACGATTTGGTACTAAATGACGTTAATTTTAAATACGATGTATTTATCTGGCCTGAATTAATCTTAACGGCAAGAAAATGTTGAGAATCTCTTATCTACAGTCTGTCAAAGCTTGTAGATATTCAATCATGGCTTTCATTGACTAAGTGAAGATAATTCCTCCTAGTGTACACCAGTAAATATAGTCTCTGTTTAAGTCTTAATTTGAAATTATTGCATATTAACTTAACATATCCCAACATAATAATAATCCTAACCTAACCTTACCTAACCTAAAATAGTCAACAAAATATGGCCATCACCATTTTCTGCTGGGAAAGGGTGTTATTACTTGGTTTGGTTAAATGCCCACTATCTGACTGCTAGTCCCTCTGAATTATCTGTCAATGTCACTCTGACCTCATTCACCTACAGTTTTCTGTGAATAATAATAGGAGAACCAGTCGTCAGAAATGGCGAATTTTATCTCTGGCAAAGTTAATATAACACATCTCAGTCTCTACAGCTGTTAAACTGTCGTTTGGTGATTTGTTCATGATGTTCACTCACATTCTGATAAAGTGAGATATGAGATACTCTTATGCGAGCTAAATTCTGATTTTCACTAATGACTTAAAAATATATATATATATTCTCATTGGAACACTCATCATTTTTTTTTTTTTTTGTTTGTCTGCGTCTCTTCCGAAATTCATTTCCCAATCTCGATTTGAATATCTTTACTCTCTGCAGTTAACATTATCATCGCAATCACGAGCGTGGGGATGGGCATCCATCTATGAAACTGCCTCTCCCTGAATAATGTAAACAATGCCAAGACTCCCTTTCTACTCATCGTAAACATATTGAAACGTCCGATGTCTATAACGTCAACATTCTCCTCATGGCTTCACTCTATTTTAAGACGAGAGAGAGAGAGAGAGAGAGAGAGAGAGAGAGAGAGAGGAGAGGAGAGAGAGGAGAGAGAGAGAGAGAGAGAGAGAGAGAGAGAGAGAGAGAGAGCACAATCACAATGTCTAAAAATTATTCAACTGACTTGTTTCCATTGATTTACTGAGGAGAACGAACGATTTGTTCAATATATAAACTCGTAGTTAGCTTTGAATTGTTACTGAGTCTTATTGTCTTTTATCGCTTCCATTATTCACTGATAACTACTTTACATCTTAGCATTCACAATATCGTCACTTAGCGCGTTAATTCCTGTTATCTACGAAATTCTCACTAAAAAAGCACCCACTTGTAATAAGCTTCTTACGGACCTATATAATGCCTATGCTATTCAGCCTTGCATGATCGAATATATATTGATATAAACTCTATTGTTCTTCAGCCTAGATAAACACACCAGGAAAAATCGTCTGACAAAGCACAGTTAGTGTGAAATGCTAATATTTCCTAGAGAAGAAATCATGAAATACAAATAAATAATACCCAAGCAGTAATTTGAAGAGAGATTGTTATAAAAAATAATTATTATACAAAATAAGTAACTAAAGAATTATATAGATATAAAAGAAAAATATATTTATGTTAATAATAAAAAAACTTACTGCGAATACTTTTTTCCACTTGTTCAACTGAATATCTAAGCTGAAGACTTTCTATTTTGTCCAGAAAATCAAAATAAAAAAAAGAACTTATCTATATTTCTATGAATATCTCATTTGGTGGGTTAGCTCTACTTTTCAACATTAAAATAAAGACAATACCCCAGAAGGGAATTTTTGGAAATAAAATGGTGCTAGATGCTTACGGGACCCTCAGACATGGTATTTGATTAAATCTGACCACGTTACTCAAGGCTAAGCCATATAGTCTCTGGAAACTACTGCTGAATTCGCAATGAAAGGAGAGATATGTGTTGAGGAGCGTCTATTCCTGTCCTTTTGCAAATGGTCCTTGTTAGTTTGCAACTACATATGTAAAGACTTTTTCGCCTTTGGAGCGTTCGATTTAATGCCTTGTTGTACTATATTTATTGGGCATAACAGTGTCAGTCAAGTTCACAAATAAAAAAAAAAAACATTTAAATAAGTTTTGAAATAAAAGAATAAAGTCTTTGCAAGAAGT
>JAXCGZ010013213.1:172500-177500 GCA_037179515.1 Halocaridina rubra
TGTACTTTATATTCAGAGGCACTAGCCTGCTGAGCAAGAGCTCCTTGGCAGGCAGTTTAATATACATTTCACATAATTTAAAGTATGACGGCAATAGTTAACGAAAGCTCCAATATAGCAATCTCATACTTATCTTGTAATAAAACAAAACAGTAGCCTGCCCTTAACCTGAACATAATGATGCACCAATACTGTACTAATTATTATTCAACAGATGCTTGATTTTGCCTAGTAAATAAATGCTGTTTGAGTTTCTTTTTAAACAAAGTTATGCCAGTTATTGTTTTTAAATCTTCTGGTAATCCATTCCAACATTTTGGGCCAAGACAGTGAATAGAAAATTTGTACAAGGTTGTTCTCGGCTGTGGACATATCAAATTTATATTGTTACCTCTGGTTCCATGGTTGTGTTGAATAAATCTAAATAAATTTCTGTTATGACTGTTATCATTAACATCACTATGTATAATAATAAGACAGAAATATTGTATCAAGTAATTAAATTTAAGCAAGTTTAGCTCCTTGAATAAAGAGGAAGTTGAGTCATATTGGTGGGTTATATACAACAGTTATTATAATGCTCTCTGACCCAGTATTTATGCAAACAACAAGAAATTCCTTGAACTCACTTTCTATAGCAAAATTTATTTCTTCAACCTGAATCCTTTCACTTATGAGCAGTGCTATCCTTCCACCAGTCCTTTCAGATTTTTTAACCCTGTTTATGTCCTCACTTACCTTAGTCTCTGTAACTGCTACTATATCTGCCTTACTGTTGTGAATCCTATCTTTTAATGCTACTGCCTTACCAGCTAATCAATCAGCATTTGTGTATAACAATCTTAATGAGGCTCCATTCCCTGATCTTCTCTCATTATCTTCTTTATCTCCCCTTTGTCTGGAAGAACTCGGAAATGAAAATTTTTCTTCTCTTCTTCATTTTTCTCCTCATTTAACCTTCTAGCCTCTTGCAACACGTTTTTTACCCTTTCCATCTCTTCCTGTGTTCTGCATCGTCTAATGAACACTTCTTCGAATTCTTGAAGGTCTTTTAGACTTTTTTCCTCATCAATATATCTCTAGATGTATCCCCTCTCTCAAAGGATACTTTTATTGGTCTCTGCTTTCCCTCCCTCGGATATTTACCTAGTTGGTGAATGTTTACAATATCCTCAGGACCACAAACTACTCCAAGTTTTCTTTTCAGGTCTACAACCACAGCTTTACTTCTTTAAATCTCCCCTGCCATGTTGTCTCCTGGGATTAGTTTATGCCCGAGACTACCACCGTCTTCTCTTTTTCAAGTGCCTGTTTAATCAGTGAATTTGCTCTTTCCATCAGAACGTCTTTAATTTTTTTTTTATTACTGTGTCTTTATAGTCAACTGTTTGTATGTTTTCCAGTGCCACCACCTTTACAGCCTCTTTTACTGCCACATTCCCCTTTAGTGCATCAGCAAACGAAGTTTTCATGGCATCATGTTCTGTATTCAGCTCCTGAGACTCTTTTCTATAATGCTTGATGCTTTCCTTAATCTGGACATACCAAGCTGCAATCTCGTCTCTTTCAGAAGAGAACAGTGAACTAACATCTAATTCATTTAGGTTGTCATTCAGCTGTTTGTTGTTATCTTCTTGTTTAGAAATTCTGGTTTCTAGTTCACTCTTTTCCCTTTCCAGCTTCTTTATGCATTTTTTCTAGTTCTTTTATCTCTTGCCATTGTGCTTTATTTGCTTCCTCCAAACATCTTATTTCCTCTCTGAGTGTTTCATTCTCTTTCATTTCTCTATCCATACTCCGAATTCTATCATCAAGGTTTATAGCCATTGTCTCTAATTCCTTGATTTTCTGTTTTAATCTCCTAACAGCTACTCCTCCTCCTCCTCCTACATCCCCTGGAGATCCTCTACCACCCCTCTCCAACCATTGGATGGGGGGTTGGGTTTGGGACAGAGATGGCTCATTTTCATGTTTTCCCTTTCACAGAATATAGAGGAAAAATAAAAGAGAGAGAACAGCTTCTATTTAAGCTTTACACAGAATTTCTATATCTTCATATGAGGACTATTTAGTTACTCAGTTCATCTCTTTTCTGGTAACATACATCCAAACTTAAAATTTTGATTACTATAATTTGAGTGGAAAAAATGCAAAACTAAAGTCCACTTGAACGAAAATTCGAATTTGTATCTGAGGAGACACCCATCTGTTTCTGCTACATATTCTTCTTAACTGATAAACTGGTCATTTCAGAAAAAAAAAATATTAATCACTGCTAACCGAGGTATGTTATCACAAGATCAGACTTTATATTTAGCTCAACTTATACAAAATAAAAAATAATAAAGGAGAAAGCAAAAAGAAAAAATAAGACATCTGTGCTACTAAGGAAACATATCTCTCTTCACTTGGAATCCTTCAACTTTTTGTCAGTGAGGCAACATGGCTTCAGAGAAGGTAGATCAACAGTAACAAACTTATTAGAATTTTATGATGAGGTAAGCCAAATCTTACAGGAAAGAGAGGGCTGGGCAGATTGCATATTCCTAGACTTCCAGAAAGCGTTTGACACTGTTCCACATGGGAGACTTATTAGGAAGCTGCACTCAATGGCTAGAATAGGTGGAAATGTTTTGGAATGGATAAAAACTTACTTAGAAGGAAGGGAACAGAGGGTTAGAGTAAGACACTCAGTGTCTGAATGGAGAAGAGTTAGTAGTGGAGTTCCACAGGGTTCAGTTTTAGGGCCACTTTTGTTCCTTGTATATGTAAATGACCTACCAGAGTCTGTAAATTCATTCATGAATATGTTTGCAGATGATGCAAAGATTGTGAAGAAAGTAAAAAACGAGAACAATGGTAGAGAACTTCAGGAGGATCTAAATAATCTGCATGAGTGGTCAGAAAAGTGGCTAATGAAATTCAATACTTCAAAATGTAAGGTAATGAGAATGGGTACAAGTGCAAGAAGGCCCAAGCTTGACTACTCGGTGGCTGGAGTACAACTTCAAGAGACAGAAAATGAGAGTGACCTAGGAGTAAACATACTGGCAGATTTGTCTCCAGAAATACATATAAATGGCATAGTAAGGGCAGCATATGCATTCTTATCAAATGTAAGGGTAGCCTTCAGGCACATGGACAAGGAAATGTTCAGAAATATTTATGTAACCTATGTGAGGCCAAAACTCGAATATGCAGCCCCCTTTTGGAATCCGCACTTGAAAAAGCACATAGCTAAGCTTGAAAAAGTTCAAAGACATGCCACGAAACTGGTGCCAGAAATACGCAATCTCAGTTATGATGAGAGGCTGAGGGAATTAGACTTACTATCACTCGAAGCTAGAAGAGTAAGGGGGGATATGGTGACAGTCTTTAAATTCCTTCATGGTTATGATAGAGTGGATAGGGATCGATATTTCGATATGGCTGGCTCTAGAACTAGAGGTCATAGTTTGAAGCTTCGTAAGAAAACTTCTTTGCAGGATGTAAGGAAATACTTTTTCAGTGTAAGAGTAGTTGATAATTGGAATTCGCTAAGCGAGGAGGTAGTTAATGCTATCTCAATCCATAGTTTTAAGGACAGGTATGATAAGTATCACTAAGTCTAAAATGGAACCGATGAGGAGACGGGAAGATACGAGCTTTGGGCTCTTTCCCGTAAACACAATTAGGTAATCACAATTAGGTAATCACAACTTAACTCAGTACTGTTGCCAGGTGTATTTTTCGTATTTTTAATTATTCATTTACTTCGCGTATCAAACTAACTATCAAGTTAATATACATGGGAAGGGTATCGATTTTAACAATATGCGTGTGTGATTACCTAATTACCTAATTGTGATTACCTAATTGTGTTTACGGGAAAGAGCCCAAAGTTCGTATCTTCCCGTCTCCTCATCGGTTCCATATTATACTTAGTGATACTTATCATACCTGTCCTTAAAACTATGGATTGAGATAGCATTAACTACCTCCTCGCTTAGCCAATTACAATTATCAACTACTCTTACACTGACAAAGTATTTCCTTACATCCTGCAAACAAGTTTTCTTACGAAGCTTCAAACTATGACCTCTAGTTCTAGAGCCAGCCATATCAAAATATCGATCCCTATCCACTCTATCATAACCATGAAGGAATTTAAAGACTGTCACCATATCCCCCCTCACTCTTCTAGCTTCGAGTGATGGTAAGTCTAATTCCCTCAGCCTCTCATCATAACTGAGATTGCGTATTTCTGGCACCAGTTTCGTGGCATGTCTTTGAACTTTTTCAAGCTTAGCTATGTGCTTTTTCAAGTGTGAATTCCAAAAGGGGGCTGCGTATTCGAGTTTTGGCCTCACATAAGTTACATAAATATTTCTGAACATTTCCTTGTCCATGTGCCTGAAGGCTACCCTTACATTTGAAAAGAATGCATATGCTGCCCTTACTATGCCATTTATATGTATTTCTGGAGACAAATCTGCCAGTATGTTTACTCCTAGATCTCTCGCATTTTCTGTCTCTTGAAGTTGTACTCCAGCCACCGAGTAGTCAAGCTTGGGCCTTCTTGCACTTGTACCCATTCTCATTACCTTACATTTTGAAATATTGGATATCATTAGCCACTTTTCTCACCACTCATGCAGATTATTTAGATCCTCCTGAAGTTCTCTACCATTGTTCTCGTTTTTTACTTTCTTCACAATCTTTGCATCATCTGCAAACATATTCATGAATGAATTTACAGACTCTGGTAGGTCATTTACATATACAAGGAACAAAAGTGGCCCTAAAACTGAACCCTGTGGAACTCCACTACTAACTCTTCCCTTTTCAGACACTGAGTGTCTTACTCTAACCCTCTGTTCCCTTCCTTCTAAGTAAGTTTTTATCCATTCCAAGACATTTCCACCTATTCTAGCCATTGCTTGCAGCTTCCTAATAAGTCTCCCATGTGGAACAGTGTCAAACGCTTTCTGGAAGTCTAGGAATATGCAATCTGCCCAGGC
>JAXCGZ010013213.1:182500-195000 GCA_037179515.1 Halocaridina rubra
TGTGTGTGTGTGTGTGTGTGATTACCTAATTGTGTTTACGGGAAAGAGCCCAAAGCTCGCATCTTCTCGTCTCCTGATCGGTTCCATTTTAGACTTAGTGATACTTATCATACCTGTCCTTAAAACTATGGATTGAGATAGCATTAACTACCTCTTCGCTGAGCCAATTCCAATTATCAACTACTCTTACACTGAAAAAGTATTTCCTTACATCCTGCAAACAAGTTTTCTTACGAAGCTTCAAACTATGACCTCTAGTTCTAGAGCCAGCCATATCAAAATATCGATCCCTATCCACTCTGTCATAACCATGTGTGTGTGATTACCTAATTGTGATTACCTAATTGTGTTTACGGGAAAGAGCCCAAAGCTCGTATCTTCCTGTCTCCTGATCGCTTCCATTTTATACTTAGTGATACTTATCATACCTGTCCTTAAAACTATGGATTGAGATAGCATTAACTACCTCCTTGCTTAGCCAATTCCAATTATCAACTACTCTTACAATGAAAAAGTATTTCCTTACATCCTGCAAAGAAGTTTTCTTACGAAGCTTCAAACTATGACCTCTAGTTCTAGAGCCTGCCATATCAAAATATTGATCCCTATCCACTCTATCATAACCAGGAAGGAATTTAAAGACTGTCACCATATCCCCCCTCACTATTCTAGCTTCGAGTGATGGTAAGTCTAATTCCCTCAGCTTCTCATCATAACTGAGATTGCGTATTTCTGGCACCAGTTTCGTGGCATGTCTTTGAACTTTTTCAAGCTTAGCTATGTGCTTTTTCAAGTGCGGATTCCAAAAGGGGGCTGCATATTCGAGTTTTGACCTCACATAGGTTACATAAATATTTCTGAATATTTCCTTGTCCATGTGCCTGAAGGCTACCCTTACATTTGATAAGAATGCATATACTGCCCTTACTATGCCATTTATATGTATTTCTGGAGACAAATCTGCCAGTATGTTTACTCCTAGATCTCTCTCATTTTCTGTCTCTTGAAGTTGTACTCCAGCCACCGAGTAGTCAAGCTTGGGCCTTCTTGCACTTGTACCCATTCTCATTACCTTACATTTTGAAGTATTGAATTTCATTAGCCACTTTTCTGTGTGTGTGTGTGTGTGTGTGCATATATATATATATATATATATATATATATATATATATATATATATATATATATATATATATATATATATATATATATATATATATATATATATATATATATATATATATATATATATATATATATATATATATATATATATATATATATATATGAAATGCTCATAAATCCCCTCTGCAAGGAAGACGGCCAAGTCAGACCATACACCCATTTACTGGATAAATAGTTTTCCCTACATCACAAAACCTTATAATGATAATAATAATAATGATAATAATAATAATAATAATAATAATAATAATAATAATAATAATAATAATAATAATAATAATAATAATAATAATAATAATAATAATAATAATAATAATAATAATGAAGAAGAATAAGAATAAAAATAAGAATAAATATAATAATAATGATAATAATGATAATAATAATAATAATAATAATAATAATAATAATAATAATAATAATAATAATAATAATAATAATAAATAAAAATAAAAATAATAATAATAATAATAATAATAATAATAATAATAATAATAATAATAATAATAATAATAATAATAATAATAATAATAATAATAATAATAATAATAATAATAATAATAATAATAATAATAATAATAATAATAATAATAATAATAATAATAATAATAATAATAATAAAACATACATACATATTTACATAAATATATACATACACATGGCCACATTCCCTATTGTAAGGAGTGTGGACGAGCTAAGGAAAACGCATTCACCACGATCTACACATACCTCAACTACTTCTCTTAGCTACTTGGGGATAAAGGGTTGTCACTTTTTCCCCACTTTCACCCTACTTGGGTCACCCACAAGGTAGATAGGTAAGGATATTCTACAATGAGACCCGACACGCGCAGCTGTTTACCCCCACTGCTTTATGACATGGCAATTCATCTCACACCCGTCCATTACAGTTCACTAGGCAGGCAAGTGTGAGAAATTCCTATCCACAGTCTTCCTCCACTCATTCCTATCTCTTGCACGATCTCCTCCCTGCTCAGCTGACATTCCACGTGCATTCAATGCCCTTTTCACGCCATCCATCCATCTCATTCTAGGTCTTCCTCTTGGCCTAATTCTAATTACTTTTGCACTTCACACTTTCTTCGCTATTCATTCATCACTCATCTTTTCCATGTGTCCATATCAACTCAGTACTCTCTGATCTAACCTATTTAACAGCTTCCTTTCAACACAAAGTTCTCTGCCTGACATCCTCATTTCTTACTCTATCTAGTCTAGATACACCAGTCATTCTCCTCATACACCTCATTTCCAATACATTTAACTTGTTCCTTTCATCCTCTCATCCTCTCTTGCATTCCAAGTCTCTGCTTCATACAATGCTGTCGGAACAATTACATTTTCATATATTCTTCTCTTTACATTCAATCCCAGCTACCTATTTCTCATTACACTTCTTAATCCACCTAGACATTTATTCGCTCCCTTCACTCTATGACTTATCTCCTTATCTACTCATCCACTCTTTGATTCTTGAGACCCCATATACTTTCAACTCTCAACTTCTTCAAAAGCCTCCCCATTCACGCTTACATTCAATCTGTCAACATTAACACTCCTAGTGCATCCCAAGACTTACTTTTACCAATATTCACTTGCGACTTCCTTCTTTCACACACCCTAACAAACTCAGTCACCAAATTATTCAGTTCATTTTCATTACTCGCCACCAGTACAATATCATCTGCTATTAGCAATTGATTCGATTTCTACAGCCTTCCATACTCACCCACTAGTTCCAAGCTACTGTATAATACTCTCTCAGTTATTTCCCTTCTCACTCCATCCATATACACATTAAGCAACCATGGCTACATTACAAAACCTTGACATAACCCTACATTCACCTCAAACCAATCATTCATACCATTCTCGACTCTCACACATATGCTCTAATATTCATTTAATCATTCTTGACCGCATTCAACAAACTTCCACATGCTCTATACAGTCGCAACACACTCCCCAAGACCTCGCTATCAAACCTGTCATACGATTTATCTAAGTTCATAAAAGCCCAAAATGTATCCCTACCTTTCTCAAAGAACTTCTCATACACCAGTCTTTCCACAAACACCTGATTCACACACCCTTTTCCTCTCTTGAAGCCACACTGTTCTTCCCGAGTCAGTTTCTCATTACCTATCCTAATTCTCTCGATTAAGACTTTTCCATATACCTTCCCTTCTATACTCAACAAAACTAATTCCTTTAAAGCTATTACACTCATACTTATTTCCTTTCCCTTTATAAAGTGGAACTACAGATGAACTCCTCCAATCACCTGGGATCCTCCCTATCCTGAAACGTACTTTCAACTACCTAACAATCCATTCGACTTGCCTCTCTACTTTTTGACAACCATTTAACATGACACCCATCTATCCCTGGTGTTTTACCTGTTTCTATTGCTCTCAGTGCCAAATGTACCTCCTCTTTGGTTATTTCTTTATCATTCCCATCACCTAACGTTGGAATTTTTAATTCATATCCTGCAGCCGCAATCTTTTCCTCACTGTTATCTTCCTCATTTAGGAGTTCCTTGAAATATTTAGCCCATCTCTCTCTCATCTTTATTTCGTCTACCAGTAATTGCCCATTTGCTCCTTTCACCCTCTTTTCCCTATAATAATAATAATAATAATAATAATAATAATAATAATAATAATAATAATAATAATAATAATAATAATAATAATAATAATAATAATAATAATAATTAGAAGAAGAAGAAGAAGAAGAAGAAGAAGAAGAAGAAGACTTTCGATTGGTAAATATGATCTTAGCAGAATTAGCATATAATCAAATAAGTGTTGGAAAATACTCCTGTTATTATTCTTTATATTTTTTTTCATATATTTTTTCTCTTAAGATAAGCAAAGAAGCTAATTTTCTCTAAAATGCCATCTTTGAAAATGAGCGATGAAGTCATTGTTTGAAATATACCCTCTTGAAGACAATATGTTTGAAAGTTTTCATTTAGGATGATTATCTAAGATATAGTAGTAAGAGAGAGAGAGAGAGAGAGAGAGAGAGAGAGAGAGAGAGAGAGAGAGAGAGAGAGAGAGAGAGAGAGAGAGAGAGAGAAAATAAGGATACCTGTAAATATTTTGGATGCTAGTTTAAACCAGTGGTAGAAGAATTGACCATTACCTTGCTAAGTAGGAAATTTTAGTCTTTTGAATTTTCTTGACTGTGCCTCAATAGCGATTCCTTAGTGAGAATATGGTTATTGGTAAAGGATGAACAATAACCTGACAGAAGTGATATTACTTCTGTTGAGATAGGTGAAGTTAAAATTTATTCATAGCGTGTTTTGGACCAAGAGTAATCACACCCAGTAGAGTAATGGGTGATCATTATCTGGTCATTTTGGGTAAAATTTGGTGAAGTTAATATAGAATAAGCATAAATTATGAATGACATGGATGCCTGGCTTCAAGATTGATTAACTTTTACCATTGGACAATAAGATTTATTATCTTCACTGAATATTAGATAGATAGATAGATAGATAGATAAATAAATAGATAGATAGATAGATAGATAGATAGATAGATAGATAGATAGATAGAGAGAGAGAGAGAGAGAGAGAGAGAGAGAGAGAGAGAGAGAGAGAGAACATATATTACTGCACAATCCCATTCTCCAATAAATAGTTTAATTTTGCCACATGTCGGCTAAAGCAATGATTCCCAACCGGGGTTCCGTTGACCATCAACAGAGGTTTCGCGAAAAACCATAAAATAATTATGTGCTATCGCAAAATGACTGTAGTCTTAATTCATAATTTTTTATTAGTGTGAACTCTCATGTGATGTGATGTAATTATAGGTTTCATATGAATTATATTACTCAAAAACCTTTCTTAAAAATAATATATATATATATATATATATATATATATATATATATATATATATATATATATATATATATATATATATATATATATATATATATATATATATATATATATATATATATATATATATGGGGGTTCCTTGGAATATGGAAAATTATTACAAAGGTTCCTCCAAGGTGTGAAGGTTGGGAATCACTGGGCTAAAGAATGGGGGGATGTGATAATGGGCAGGATATGAAGAAGCCAGTACTGGTGTGGCAACCATTCTAAC
Organism: Halocaridina rubra; assembly: GCA_037179515.1. Taxonomy (NCBI): domain Eukaryota; kingdom Metazoa; phylum Arthropoda; class Malacostraca; order Decapoda; family Atyidae; genus Halocaridina; species Halocaridina rubra. The sequence continues at coordinate 187,843 of JAXCGZ010013213.1, forward strand.
TTTGCAATATAAGTCTGTATGCTGAACAAAGGAATCAAGTAAAGATAACGACTTCCAGTACATTAAATAATCCTGTAAACTGTTAGGCTAGGTTAGGTTAGACTAGGTTAGGTTCATGCCTAACCTAACCTACCCTAACTAAACCTAACAATTTGCGAGTTTATTAATGTCCTGGGAGACGTTATCTTTATTTAATCTGAAAAGAGTTATAATGCTTCTTATTTGATCTAAATCTCAAAGACTTGAAATAAGCTTCTAAATATACTTGGATCAGCGTGTATGCATGAAAGCGTATATTTGCATCCCATAGCTACTGTGTTTAGTGGAAAGGTAAGGGGTGAGGTGGTCTGTGTGGTTGCTAATAACTCCTCACTGGAATTCTAGTCAGGCAAAGGAGTAACTCGGGAATGTCTTCGATCGAAGATGATTATCACGATTTTTACCTGAATGTCATACTTTTATTAAACAAAGAATTAGGTTTTTAATCCATAATATACTACATTGACGATCTCAGGATACAGCAGAAGTACAGTTAAACAGATTACACTTTTTTTGTCTAGGAATAACAATATTAATTTGTATCGTATTTCGCCAAGCAACACATGTCTCAGGAATTTCAGGTGTGTAATGCTGCCAATTAGGATTTTTAATAAATATTTTTTTATTCAGAAATATGAGCCATATATATAGAAATATCACAAACCAATAAATAAAAGTTTTTGACCTATAAAATTAATATATAATATATCGTAACAAAATGATCTGTACAAAGTGAATATTATATTAATTAAAGAAAAGGGTGATTTATAGCAACTCCTCATCCGGGTACCTCGTAGCTAGGCGAATTCCACTGTCGAGTCAGGTATCAAAGTTCTACGGGACAAGGGGGTGTCCGAACGCTAATCGAAGTATTATTTGTTGTTTTGACCATATACTTCAGTGCCTTTCATTACAAATTTATGCAACAATTTAATGTTTAAGTAAATGACATGTAGATCTTGATAAAATAAAAAAATATATTTTTTCTAAATATAAGAACAGATAATAAACATAATGTGATAAAAGTGAAAAAAAAAAATAATTACAAACACTCCGGATCACAATAAGTCGTGGTTACTTTAAGAGCTATCAAAGGTAAGGAATTATGGGCTTTGGAGTTGCATCAGGTTTTTATATTTGCAAGTAGTAAAGGAAGTCTTGGTAGCCTCGTTAATAGGGAAAAAAGATTCCAAGTCACTATTCCAGCCTTTCTTTTTAATATATATATATATATATATATATATATATATATATATATATATATATATATATATATATATATATATATATATATATATATATATATATATATATATATATATATATATATATATATATTATAAACTAAGGAAAATATGTACTGCGTATAATGCATACATTGTAGACGATTCAATGCAAACATAGTAATATGCAAACATGAGATTTATCAAAATTATGGAATAAATATATAAATCTTCATTATGAAATATTAGCAGTTCACAGCAAAGTTTACTGATAAACGCATAGTGTAATCGAGATATATATATATATATATATATATATATATATATATATATATATATATATATATATATATATATATATATATATATATATATATATATATATATATATATATATATATATATATATATATATATATATATATATATATATATATCTTTATATTATGTGCCACCCATATCAAAATATCGATTCCTCTCCATTCTGTAATAACCATGAAGGAATGTTTAAACTATAACCATATCCCCCTCATTCTTCTAGCTTCAAGTGATAGTAAGTATAATTCCCTCAGCTCTCCTCTCAACTGAGATTGTGTATATCGGGCACCAGTTTCGTAACATGTTTTTGAACCTTTTCCAGAGTCTTTATATGCATTTCCAAGGGGGGATTTCAAGCTTTGGCCTCAAATATTTCTGAATATTTCCTTGACCATATGTCTAAAGACCTTTTTTACATTTGCTAATAATGCATATGCCCTCCATGCTATGCCATTTATATGTATTTCCGTAGACAAATCTGCCAGTATGTTTACCCCGAGATTCTCTCTCTCTCTCTCTCTCTCTCTCTCTCTCTCTCTCTCCTCTCTCTCTCTCTCTCTCTCTCTCTCTCTCTCTCTCTCTCTCTCTCTCTCTCTCTCTCTTTTGAAGTTTTTCACCTGCTATTGAGTACACAAGTTGGGGCTTTCTTGTGCTTGTAACCGTTCTCATCGCCTTACACTTTGAAGGATTGCATTTCATTAACCACTTTCCTGAGCACTCATACAGACTTTAAGTCTTCCTGAAGTTCTTTACCATAGTTCTGGTCTTTTATTTTCTTCACATTCTTTGCATCATCTTCAAAAATATTCAAACGTGTATTTATAGTCTCCGGTAGGTAATTACATTTACAATGAACATAAATAGCCCTAAAACTGAACCCTGTTGAACCCCACTACTAACCATTTTCCAGTCAGATACTGAGTTTCTTGCTCTAACACTGTGTTCCCTTCCTTCAAAGTAAGTTTTGATTAATTCCAAAACATTTCCACCTATTCTTGCCATTACTTGCAGCTGCTTAATAAGTCTCTCATGTGAGACTGTATCATATGTCTTCTGATAATAAGCTAAGAATATACAATCTGCCCAGCCCTCTCTTTCTTGTGTAAGAGTAATTATTTATTAGTGCTTACGGGAATGAAGCCTATGCAAGTAACTTCCCCGTCTCCTGGTCTATTTCATAATACACTTAATGATGCTTAGTATATTTATCCTTAAAATTTTGAATGCAGTTACTAACTACTTCCTGGCTTAGCGAATTCAAATCATCAACTATTCTGACACTAAAGAAGTGCGTTCTTCCTTACATTCTAAAAAAAAAAAAAAAAGTTTTCTTTCAAAGCTTCAAACTATGACCACTAGTTCTAGACGTTTTTTATGATTGTGACACCAGGACAGGCAAAAAAAAAAAAAAAATAAAAAAAATAAAAAAAAAAATATATATAATATATATATATATATATATATATATATATATATATATATATATATATATATATATATATATATATATATATATATATATATATATACCCTCATCGAGCCTGGGTACGAAGAAAACATAAAGATAAGTAGATAGAAATGGGGAGTATTGTGACTTGTCAGATGTGAAGGGATAAGAAGACATGTAACGAATATCCAAGAATATTCGGTGTTGATGTAAGCATAGAAAGAGAACCGTAACTGAAGGAAGACTTAACATCGAACTGTCATGGACAGTCTTAGTTAAGTCCACGGTTGATGCCATGGGTCAACCTACTACATATCAAGTTATCACAATCTTCACAAATATACCGAATATTTTTAAAGTATTGTTTCCTTAAAATGACTGTTTAAACTATAAAGAGCGTATTTAAGAATGTATTTGAACTGTGGGTACATCTAAAAATAATTGGCGAATTTGCATATCAGCCACTTCAAGTTAGACTCAAAATAAAAGGGCGATTGTCGAGAAGTCCATTAAATTGTTCTCTATTTGTTTGCTTACATATCTGATCAAAACATGGAGGATATGTTTTTCAATCCTTTCTCTGCCTCCCACCATTCTTTCCCTCGGAATTGAAGACCAAAGTCTCACTCAGACGCAACATAAACAATGGGATTTATATTTCTAAATATTTTCACTGGCCACGAATTACGTCTTAATACCGTGAGGTCTCATTTCATACCCCGAATGTAGTGACAGAACTTAATATTTTTTCCTATTTAATTTTTGTATTAAATGTGATGAAACAAAAATCCTAGCCAACTAATGTACACGAGCCATGCATTTATTGCCAAAGAGCCACATGTGGCTCGCGAGCCGCATTTGATATATATATATATATATATATATATATATATATATATATATATATATATATATATATATATATATATTAATCAAATAAACACATTACATATGTGAAAACATGAATCATTTTTTACCCCGACCGGGACTTGAACCTAGGACTTATAATTACTAAGTCAAGGCGCTACCAACTACACACCACAGAAGATTAAAAGGAATCCAACCTTATAGCTTATATCTGCTATACTTTGGAATGAACGCATTCTATCTGAATGCCACTATGTTCATAATACAGATTCCCCAACCTCACCCGTGGCTTCATTTTCGCATTTAATTCAATTCCCAATCTCATTCGGGCTATACAATAATCAAATAAGCACATTGCATATGTGAAAACATGAATCATTTTTTACCCCGACCGGGACTTGAATCTAGGACTTATAATTACTAAGTCAAGGCGCTACCAACTACACACCACAGAAGATTAAAAGGAATCAAACCTTATAGCTTATATCTGCTATACTTTGGAATGAACGCATTCTATCTGAATGCCACTATGTTCATATTACAGATTCCCCAACCTCACTCGTGGCTTCATTTTCGCATTTAATTCCATTCCCAATCTCATTCGGGCTATACAATAAACAAATAAGCACATTACATATGTGAAAACATGAATCTTTTTTTTTTTTACCCCGACCGGTGAGGTTGGGGAATCTGTATTATGAACATAGTGGCATTCAGATAGAATGCGTTCATTCCTAAGTATAGCAGATATAAGCTATAAGGTTGGAATCCTTTTATTCTTCTGTGGTGTGTAGTTGGTAGCGCCTTGACTTAGTAATTATAAGTCCTAGGTTCAAGTCCCTGTCGGAGTTAAAAATTATTCATGTTTCACATATGTAATGCGCTTATTTGATTATTGTATAGCCCGAATGAGATTGGGAATGGAATTAAATGCGAAAATGAAGCCACGAGTGAGGTTTGGAAATCTGTAATATGAACATAGTGGCATTCAGATAGAATGAGTTCATTCCTAAGTATAGCAGATATAAGCTATAAGGTTGGATTCCTTTTAACCTTCTGTGGTGTGTAGTTGGTAGCGCCTTGACTTAGTAATTATAAGTCCTAGGTTCAAGTCCCGGTCGGGGTAAAAAGTGATTCATGTTTTCACATATGTAATGTGCTTATTTAATTATTGTATAGCCCGAATGAGATTGGGAATTGAATTAAATGCGAAAATGAAGCTATGAGTGAGGTTGGGGAATCTGTAATATGAACATAGTGGCATTCAGATAGAATGTCTTCATTCCTAAGTATAGCAGATATAAGCTATAAAGTTGGATTCCTTTTAACCTTCTGTGGTGTGTAGTTGGTAGCGCCTTGACTTAGTAATTATAAGTCCTAGATTCAAGTCCCGGTCGGGGTAAAAAATGATTCATGTTTTCACATATGTAATGTGCTTATTTGATTATTGTATTGCCCGAATGAGATTGGGAATTGAATTAAATGCGAAAATGAAGCCACGAGTGAGGTTGGGGAATCTGTAGTATGAAAATAGTGGCATTCAGATAGAATGCGTTCATTCCTAAGTATAGCAGATATAAGGTATAAGGTTGGATTCCTTTTTAATCTTCTGTGGTGTGTAGTTGGTAGCGCCTTGACTTAGTAATTATAAGTCCTATTTCATGTCCCGGTCGGGGTAAAAAATTATTCATATATATATATATATATATATATATATATATATATATATATATATATATATATATATATATATATATATATATATATATATTATATTATATATTATATTATATATTATATTATATATATATATATATATATATATATATATATATATATATATATATATATATATATATATATATATATATATATATATATATATATATATTCATCATACACAGGGCGGTACCTAACCTGTTGTTAGGGGATATAAAAACAACGAGCAATAGTACATTGTACTACAATAAATTATTGCTGATGTAATAGAAACTCTATCTGTCCATAAAATTTAATGTGGCAGCCACACGTCATATTTTGCTTCTCAATATCGCAAAAGCATGGAGCACTGTCGAGGAGAAAACACACCTCGTCAGGATCCAAAACGTGTTCAGACTCCTTCAAGAAAAAGATCACCTTTTCTTACAAAATCTTTTCGCAAAAGTAAGTTCCCGTTCTAACCTGTCTCTTTTCCTTGATTATCCACAACAGACTTCAAAGTGAGACACAAAATAAATTCGTAGCATCTTGAAGCTCGACACATTTCTTGGTGTCTATTGGCTTCTTCAAACTCTGCCACACTCAGTTCCCTGATTTTGTCGTACTGGAAATTAGGACGCCGGACGGTTCAGGCAAATAATGTCACTTGGGAAGAGGTGAAGGAAGTCTTATTTCTTTCAATGAGACAAAAATGTAAAAAATCAAAGACTATTCCAGTTTCCATGGCCACACGGTAGGCATTTGCCCACATTCTGTCAACAACACGAATAGCTTCACTGTCTCCAGCTTTGGAAACCATGGGGAAAAGTCAATCAGCAGTTTATATCTGGAAAACAATGAGGAACAAGATTAGAAAATAACAAAAATGTATAATGCACTGTCTTCTCTCTAGCCATCAAGCAAATGGCTGTACACCACCCTGTATATATATAATTATTATATGGAGAACAGTTACTTATGCATACATGCATGCACTACTCAGACATACCCTCAGCAAAAAAAAAAAAGATAAGAATTTTTCGAAGAGTGAATAACGTAAACTCTGAAAAGACTCTAGTAAATTAACATACAAAGTAAAGAAACTTTTCCTTGCTTAGACTTCTCTAAGAAAAGAGTGTACTCGTTTGTCCTTCCTTATCCCCTCCGGCTATCACGATGTAAACCAGCAGTGAAACAGTATCCTTGAGGATAGACAAGAGCGTGATTCTTTAATTCTTTTTTAAACCTTCGTGCGAGTTAGAAATTATAGTACTACAAAGAAATCGATAGACAACGAACGTTGCAGTGCACCAGTGTGTGTGTGTGTTTATATTTTAGTCTGATAAATCATCGCGAAAGTCTTTACTAATTACATTAACCTAATTGTGCTCACGGGAAAGAACTTGTTTACTGATTTCTACATTTTTTACTTACTACTGTTTATTGTATTATTTGTTATAACTAAGAATGCGTTTAGCATTAACAGTTTTCTCTCCAAGTGAATTCCAATTATTAACTATTCTTAATGAAAAAAGTACTTCTTTACATGGTGCTAAAATTTTTCAT
>JAXCGZ010013213.1:197500-210000 GCA_037179515.1 Halocaridina rubra
ACGTGCGTGCGTGCGTGCCTACCTACCTACCTACCTACCTACCTACCTACCTACCTACCTACCTACCTACCTACCTACCTACCTACATACATACATACATACATACACATGCATATATACATGATGAACAAGCATGTATGACTCACAGATGTAACGCAATTAAAGTACAACAAGGGCCCTGCATGCATACATGCATACAGACAAGCCTTAATGATGAATATAAAGTATACATACACTTTCAAATAGGACTTAGCGTATATACTTGCATATATACAGAGGATATCTTTACTGAGATAGATATGATGTCATGATTAAAAGGAATAATTTTGACTTGGTCAGAAGGTCATGCAAGTGTCTCAAGAACCTCTTAGGTAAAAGACATTATTATTATTATTATTATTATTATTATTATTATTATTATTATTATTATTATTAGTAGTAGTAGTAGTAGTAGTAGTAGTAGTAGTAGTAGTAGTAGTAGTAGTAGTAGCAGCAGCAGCAGTAGTGGTAGTAGTAGTAATAATAGTAATAGTAGTAGAATTTAGACGAGTGCTTCCCAGTGGATATTTCTGCCATTATCGAAGCCTGAAGCTCATGAAGATACTTTTTCACCCTGGCACCTCATATCTAATAGTATGCTTCTCAAGCTGCTGATATGACATAGATAGCGACCCAAAGTAGCCCTGACGAGGAGAAGTTGTTTGAGTCAATTTGAGAATTGACTTTAATACGATCTGAGACTTAAAAACAAAGAGAAGCGGTAGCATGGAGCAAGGAAATTCATTTTTATGAATGACTATGAAAGCATTATTCAGGACGATAACAAGAATAATTCAAATAATATCGCACACTTGACAGTGTAGGAAAATTAAATTTACCCATCATACTTTTAGGACAGTGCCTGATTAACCCGTATTTTGAGTATGGGTAGGGGTATAACCCCTCATATACTCGTAATATCTCGTAACTCTATGGATATAATCTCTTCCAGGGTTCGTTTTCCGAGTTCTTTGTCTTCATTAAATAATAATAATAATTATTATTATAATAATAATAATAATAATAATAATAATAATAATAATAATAATAATAATAATAATAATAGAAAGAATAATAATAATAATAATAATAATAATAATAATAATAATAATAATAATAATAATAATAATAATCGAGTTACCTAAAGCGGGTAACTATTTAAAACAATTATTAAATGTAATATGGAAAGTGCTCTTTCTGTACGTGGTCATTTCTTCCACTGTTTCGTGATATGGAGACATTCCGTGTAAGTTTCTTATCTGTGCGATGGATATTCAAGTGATGAAGGAGATAGGATTTTTGCTATTTTCAGAGACTGAATATTCTTTCTTATGTAATCCCTACTCCTTCAAGACGCTTTCAGGGTTGGTGACCTTTTTAATAGCAAATACTAGCAGTTGGTACTGAAGTATACATACATACATACATACATACATACATACATACATACATACATACATACATACAGTTTTAGTGCCTAATGAAATTCAATACTTCAAAATGTAAGGTAATGAGAATGGGCACAAGTGCAATAAGGCCCATGCTTGACTACACATTGGCAGGAGCAGAACTCCAAGAGACAGAGAATGAGAGTAAACATACTGGCAGATTTGTCTCCAGAAATCCATATAAATTGCATAGTAAGGGCAGCATATGCTTTCTTAGCAAAAGTAAGGGTAGCCTTCAGGCATATGGACAAGGAAATGTTCCGAAATATTTATGGAACCTGGTCGGTTCCAATTTGTACTTAATGATACTTATCATGCTTGTCCTTAAAACTATGGATTTAGGTAGCATTAACTACCTCCTCGATTAGCCAATTCCAATTATCAGCTACTCTTACACTAAAAGAGTACTTCCTTACATCCTGCAAAGAAGTTTTCTTACGAAGCCTCAAGCTATGACCTCTAGTTCTAGTGCCAGCCATATAAAAATAGCGATCCCTATCCATTTTGGCATAACCATGAAAGAAATTAAAAACCGTCACTATATCCCCCTTATTCTTTTAGCTTCAAGTGATGGTAAGTCTAATTCCCTCAGCCTCTCAAAATAATTGAGTTTGCGTATTTCTGGCACCAGTTTCGTGGCATGCCTTTGAAGTTTTTCCAGCTTAACCATGTGCTTTTTCAAGTGCGGATTCCAAAAGGGGGCTGCATATTCAAGCTTTGGCCTCACATAGGTTACATAAATATTTCTGAACATTTCCTTGTCCATGTGCTTGAAGGCTACCCTTACATTTGCTAAGAAAGCATATGATGCCCTTATTATGCCATTTATATGGATTTCTGGAGACAAATTGGCCAGTATGTTTACTATTAGATCTCTCTCATTCTGTATCTCTTGAGGTTCTACTCCTGCCATTGAGTAGCCAAGCTTGGGCCTTCTTGCACTTGTACCCATTCTAGTTACCTTATTTTGTGCGTGTGTATGTGTTTGTTTGTGTGTGATTACCTAATTGTGTTTACGTGAAAGAGCCCAAAGCTCGTATCTTCCCGTCTCCTGATCGTGTGTGTGTGTGTGTGTGTGGGTGTGTGTGTGTGTGAGAGAGAGAGAGAGAGAGAGAGAGAAAGAGAGAGAGAGAGAGAAAGAGAGAGAGAGAGAGAGAGAGCATCTGTTAAGCTTAAGGGGCTAAGAGTTTGGCGATGATACAATTAACCATAATTGAAAATGATTGTATTTATTGAGGTCATATGGTTAAGAAAAGGCATTAAATGCGTTCAGATACTATCTAGAGCTTAGTAAGGACTTTAGAAATGCATATGCTTGTATCTCAAAATCATTTATTGTGTAAGCCATCCGCAAAGATGGATGCCGTGTGAGAGTATTTTTGTGATATAATAACCCACTTTGGTTATGATTCGATATCTAAGAGTCAATGACAGGTTCGTCTCATGCAGTAATGCTTTAGTAACACCCACATACAGGCATGCAAGACTACTCATTCTCATATCCGTCCTACATATATGCACATGGCATGGAGTCATATATTATTGATGTGGGAGGGGAGCACAGTATGGATATAATTTCTCTATTGCATGTCTTTCGTTGGGGTCTTTGAAACTTGTCGAACTGTTAATCTTTTTTAAAATTCATTCTCATTCAGTGACTCTTCAGTGAAATTGTATGTCGGTATATGTGGATTTTGTTATTATTCAATCAGCAACACTGTCATGGGTCTCTGTATTCCTCTTCTTCTTCTTCTTCTTTTTTTAAGGACGCACATGATTCGTTTATTTAGTGCAAATAATAAACTCCCTTGATATGCAGCGATTTCTTCTGAAATATATTGTCTTTTGGTGTGTCATTATTTCCAGTAGAATTCTTAAGCGAAATTAGTAGTTTTTTTTTTTATTTATTTATGAAGTCCTTCTTTCTTTTATCGATTTATGTGGATTTTTTACTCTTTATATGTTTACGTAAATCTAGTTATTTAAATCTCAGAATCAGCCAGTGCAAGTCCAAGATTTTACCTTTGTAATCTAACCTGAAGTCCCTCACAATTTTACGGACAAACAATCAGAAATTAATATTAACTTGAAACTGATTGCTTCATTGCCAAGATACGTCGAACTTTGTTTAATATATATGTGCTACCTTATTGCAGATACTACTCAATACAAACCATTTTTATATTAATCTAGAAATTTCAAGTGATTATCAATTACATTTGAAGTTCATCTTACTCTGTTAAGAAGTATTTTGCCTTCCATATACAGAAGATTCGCAAATATTCTCAGAGAATCCTAAAAAAAAACTAATAATGCGCTGATTCACATTTTAACTAAAATAATGTATATCCGTTTTCCAACTCTAAAAATGAGGTCGCTGTGTGCATGGATTGTAAAATTATGAACATGTAACTGCGAGGTATTGCGTGACAGAAGGCTTGTATTTTTTAACCCCAATACTAAGGAGGGCGTCTTCCTAAAGTCTGTTGGCATTTCTATACACAATTCCAAAATCAGATTATATTAGCAGAATGATTTAAGCTTCAAGATATCTGTTTTTCAGGAGCATTGAACTTGTTGAGAATATATCGAATTATTTAGGAAACATAACGTCATTTCGACATACAAGAAAAAGAACTTGAAATTTCTCTTGGCTGAGGTGGAATGGAGCAAATAACGTGAACTTTGCCTGGCTTTAAGAAACGGGATTTTAACGACTAAAAGAGTTTGGTACTGAAATTTGCAATTTTTACAATCATAGTGCAGTGCACTTCAAGGAATTCTTGCAATATTTCTTTAACCTCTAACATTTCAAACTAAAGCACAACGCCAGTGCTGATTTTACATAAATATGAGCGAATTTACATGGTTTGAAAATCTAAGATTTTTGAAAACAGTGAGAGAATGTCAAAATAACCTTAACAGTAATGTCTGATAGCAGGCAAATATCTTTGACAAAGAGAAATCTGCTACTTTACATTTGCATTTCTAGTAGCAGTAATGAATCACCAAAAGACAATAAGCAATAGAAGAAAAGGGTTCTAAAATAAGAGGTATGAATACATGTATGTGATAGAGACATGGTCAAATTGAGACCAGAATCCAAGTCTTTACCTGCTACTTACTCTACTGTATTTATGTTGTTATTTTCATCCGCTGCCCTTAGTTCTCGAAATGGACTCCACAAGTTAATCGCACAGCCTCTCTTCTCGCCAGGGTTATTTCTCACTCTGGAGAGAGAAGAAATATAACTTTATTTTATATATAAGATAGAAGGTCTACAGTATCTTCAAGAGATCTATGTTGGATGAGGCAGGAGTGACATTTTAAACGATAAGAAAATTACAGATGTATTACTATAATCTGATGAGCAGAAATTATTCAATGTGCCAAAGGGAATAATGACATTAATTAAACATGAGGTTGTGAAATCTGGATCGGCCATGTGTTTATGATCAATTAATGAATAAATAGTTGAATAAATACATAAATGAATAAATAAATAAATAATGAAAGAATATTCGATTTATAGCTAACTAAATGAATAAATTAATAACTATAAATTAATGAATTAATTAGTAAATAAATACATAAATATATACTTTAGTATCTAAATACAGAAATATCCAAACATTAAGTTCTTCTTCTTCTTCTTCGTCTACATCCCCTCCCACTTCTTTGTGGAGTTGATGTTTCTGGCCAGTTTTCTCCATTTGTTTCTGTCACCCAACAAACCTTTAGACCTCAGGTCCTTATTGATGCAATCCATCCACCTACGCTTTGGTCTCCCTCTCCTTCTCCTACCCTGTATATCCATTTCCATCACCCTCCTCCCAACATACTGTTCATCCCTCCTAACGACATGACCATACCATCTTAGTCTACTTTCTTGTATCTTATCTGATATTTCTCTAACTTTTGAGGTACCTCTAATTACCTCGTTTCTGATCTTATCGCTTCTTGTCATCCCACACATCCATCTCAACATCCTCATCTCTGCCACATCCAGTTTTTTCTCTTGTGTCTTCTTTATTACCCATTATTTACATGAGTTACGCAGAGTCAGTAAAGAGAAGTTATAATAAGGTGAATCTTTTATATCTCTGTAGTGTAAGTCTCTTTACTGAGTCTTATGAATACACCAGTGGTAATTCCATTGCCATTTTTTTTATGAGTGTGACACTAGGACAGGCAAAAAAAAAATGCCCTCATCAGTAAAGGCCCGAGCAAGAAGAAAACATTAAGATGAAGGAAAAGTGAAAGGTTAAGGACAAGGCAGAGATCAGGTAATGATATATACTAGGAAAAGTATAGGTTGAACAAATAACCGAAGTACAGAAGACCTAGAGATATAGCTTGATTAGACCCTGAGATGACGATAGATCCGTTTTAGAAGGAAGCTAGGTTATAAGAATTAGGAGACAGAAGGAGGAAGAGAGTTTCCGAGTACGGAGGTAGATGGGAAGAAGCGAGCTACAAATCTGCACACAGTACCTGTGCGATGAGGCCGGTTGGCGAGTGCTACGTGGCCTCTGCAGTGGGGAAGAAAAGAGAAAGGCAAGATACCTTACGGCAAAGAGAAATAGAATCCAGATTAAAAGTAAGAGAAGGATCATTAATGAGTCTGACTGCCCTAGATTTAATCCTATCAAGGAGATAAGCATAAGAAGAAGCACCACAGATGAGTGAGCAGTATTCTAAGCAGAGACGGATAAGACCTTCATAGATTTTAAGTAACTGTAAAGAGGAAGAGTAATGACGAAAACGAAATAAAACCTCCAATTATTTTGGATACAGATTTAGAAATATGGATTATGTGATTCCTCCAAGACATGCTAGAGGCTATCTGGATTCTTAATATGTTACTAGAAGTAAGAAGGTAAATTTTAATAGTTTCAAAGACAATAGGGACATCAGGTGGAGAAGAAGATAGAGGTAGCCAGAAACTGTCTTGGAGGCATTAATGTTAACTAAATTTTCGGTGGCCCACTCAGATACCCTTTGCAAATTGGAGGTGAGAGTAGAAGAAAGAGTGATACGAGACTGATTACGAGTAGCAGATGAAGGGTTGAAGAAAAATCAAAGGAAAAATGAAGGGTAGAATCGTCGGGAATAGCGTGGAGAAGAGAGGAGGATGGGGACTGAAGATCATTGTGGAATGCCACTTGTAACAGGAAATGGGCTAGATGTTCCACAATCAACAACCACAGATATAAAATGGTCAGAGAGGAAACTAGATATAAGAGAACAGAAAGAAGGGGTAAAGCCATAAGCAGGGAGTTAGGCCAACAGAGCCTTGTGCCAGACTCGGTCAAAAGCCTCAGAGATATCAGGGGTGACGACAAAGGATTCCCCATGGCTCCTCAGAGAGGATGACCATACATGAGTAAGATAGGATAGGAGGTTACCAGTGGATCTTGCCTTGCAGAAGCCATACTGGTGATCAGAGATAAGCAAATTAGATTTAAAACGTTTCAGAAAGTGAGAATTGAGCAAAGTTTCGAAAACTTTAGCAATAGAAGAGGTTAGGGCAATGGGTCGGTTGTTTGAAGGAATAGAGTGGTCACCTTTCTTAGGAACGGGTTGCACTTCCAAGATGAAAGATAGATACTGGTTGAGAGAATGAGGTTAAAAAGACGGCAAACCACGGGAGCCAGTTCATCATCAAACTCCTCAAGAAACCTTGCAGGGATACCATCAGGACCAGTTGCCATGTTCGTCTTTAACGAGCAAAGAACCTTATGAACTTTGCATGAAGAAAGGATAATGGAAGGAATATGGTTAGAGAGGGGTTAAGAATGAGTAACAGGTGCGCTGGAATTGTTTACAGAAGAGTTGGCAGAGAAATAAGAGCTAAGGAGAGTGGATATGTTAGTGGGAGAGCGAGCTATATAACCATCAGAACGAATGAGAAGGGGAAAGCTTGAGTTACAGAAGTTTATGGAGAGGTTTTTGTCTAAGGACCAGAAACATTTCTAAGTGGAAGAGGAGTTAAGGTAATCAACTTTCCTTCATATAAAGGAAGCTTTAGATCTTCAAATCTTAGCAATACAGCGATTCCTAGCTGTAGTAAAAGTAGAGCGAGTTAAATCAGAAGAACATTGGTACAACCAGTGTGCCTGATTCTTGGCCTGAAGAGTCATGTAGCAGGCACGGTCAAACCAAGGATTAGGATAGAATAAATTCTTAATCGAGAAGGGGATTAATGCCCCCATTTTGGAAGTTATGATCTCAGCAGCATTTAGGGCTACCTGATCAGGGTTGCGGGACCGAAAGCAGTAGTCAACCCTTGGAAGTCAAAGAGGAAATTACGCAAATGTTTCTCGTTGGGTACGCTCAAAGTGCCAAAGGCACCACTGAGTAGGAGAAATTGATGCAGGGAGAGCAAAAGTTGAAGAGATTGAGATCACAGAGTGGTCAGATTTACCAAGAGGAGAAAGAACAGAATATGAGTAGTTTGAAGGATTTGAAGTGGTTCCAGACTTCTGGATTAAGCATTCAATGCAGTCCAATATGTAGCATGTAGGAAGCCACACCCAGCAACGCAATGTCATGGAGTGCTCGATAAAAGATCTGCTGTAAGGCATTCTATTATGAAATATCCTTGGAACCATTGGAATGGGTAGAAATGTGTGGAACACAAAAATATCCAGAAAAACAAAGCTCTTGATACAACGCCAAGAGCTTAATTCATTGTCTTAAAAAAGAAAATTGTTAAAAGACATTAATTCTACTGTGATATGTAATTTGAGAAGGACATGTGGTCTTGACAAGGCACAGACAGTAACTTATACACACACGCACACACACACGTGCTCACACAGACATGCATGCACGCACCAATTCACAAACCAAAAAAAAAATCAAACTAGAATTTCTTTCTCAGCATGACTACATAACTGCCTTTATACAAAAAAATAAACAAATATGGGAAATAAGCAAATAGAGAGATATTTGGGTGTAATCGGCAGAATTTTTTTTTAATAAAATAAAGATAATTATAGAGATACGTAGAAAAGCCAATTTTTTTTACAGGAAGTACTGTATGACCTTCTGTAGTATAATTGAATATAACGAGCTTCATTAGAGGGAAAAAGTAAACAGAAATACATACGGGGGAGGAGAGAGAGAGAGAGAGAGAGAGAGAGAGAGAGTATTCAAGGTCAACTTCTTACAAGACCCACATGTTCTGTTAGTTTTTATGGGGGTAATGGAATGCAACACTCTGTGTTTACTGGCTAATTGTACAGTGAAAGCCAATCGCATCGTAGCAGCTAATTGCCTAATAGCTATTGAGTTTTATTGCTTAATTAAGGGATAATTTGTTTTACCATTATTCGATTTTTCCTTAACGTTTCTCAAATGATAAATAATAGAAGCACTATGACAGGTTTTTTTTCATATGTATTTCAATGTTGTTTTGCTTGCAACTTTAAAACACTAAAGTGATTGACAAGCGAAGTTTAAATGCAAAGTTACCATGAAAATGGTCGTGAGAATTAAACAATATTAAAACCCTGACTGACCTAGTATAAATTTGTCCGCTTCCTTGAAAACTTATATTATGTTACAATTGTAGTTTAATAAATTATTCATGGGGTAATTATAAAGCTATCTGTTAGAATTGTATCATTTTTCTGCCTGCTATTACTGAGCCTAGAGAAAAACGAGTATATATCTATGCCACCAATATCTAGTAACTTTTACATAGTTTGTGCAGAGAATCTCATATCTGGCGAACTGAAATAAAACTCTCATGTTTAGAGATATTGCTCTATTTTAAGTTTTGAAAACGACAAGTCCGAGTCATTTTGACTAAACAAACTCATTCAAGCATATACGCCCCATTCTCTCTCTCTCTCTCTCTCTCTCTCTCTCTCTCTCTCTCTCTCTCTCTCTCTCTCTCTCTCTCTCTCTCTCTCTCTCTCTCTCTCTCTCTCTCTCTCTCTCTCTATCTATCTATCTATCTCTTCTGAATTCATGTCTTCACTTTCTCTGTAATAGCATTACTGAACTATTTCCTGTTGAGTTAGAACAGTTCTGTCCTATCACCACTGCCTAGACCGACAAAGGAGCTAGTCTGAGTATAATATTACCAATCCTAACCAAGAAATTTGGTCTCTAGTTTCTCTGTTTTACCTATTATGACCTAGCTCTTTAGATTCCAGATCTTTTGAAGGCTCCTCATTTGTCGTCTACACTGCCTAGACAAAAATATACAATATTATCACATGCTTCTTTTGCCCACAAAGGGGCAAGATCAGTAAATTATGATATTCTTAATATATTATGATAATACAATAGAGGTACAAGAACTCACCCATTCTTTCTTGGTCAGTGTAGCATGTTTTTCATAAAAAGAAAAAATTATCAATATTTCTCTTTATTTTTATACCTCTATACCTCAGAACTCTAATTTACACCTTTACTGGCTTTATGTTAAGTTTAGAAACTAATAAAAGAACATTGAATAGTATAGAAGAATGATCTCAATCAAACGTGAGCTTTATTAATAATGGAGAATATTGAGTCTATAAATCCAAGAAAATGACAACAGTATATGAATAAGCTTTGGGATCGTATGAAATATAATGTATATGATTATAAAACAAATGGTTGTAACATTTTAAGAATATTACTTGACGTTCCTAGTCCTAATTCCCTATAAAAAATTATTACTGTTATTAATTTGAACGTAAAATATTCTCTATTTTTTTTTATCGAGAATAACAATTACATGCTCAACCATTATTATGTAAGGAAAAAACTATATAATATAATTTAAGCGAACTGTGTTCGAAACTTAAGAAGAATTTGTGTATGTGTTTATAGAACTTTGCTATGGCTAATATCACGCTCACTGTAAGTATATTTGATGTCAATGTATTGATTTAGTATTAAGAGTGAAAACATGGAAAGAGACTAGCATGCAACTGCAGGCTTCGCGTATATAGACTAAGCTATAATTATACATATGTATGCATGTATATGTATATACGTATTTACTTATGTAGCCGAGTTACTAAGATGTAAAAGAAAACACTTTATGATATATTTATGATTTTTTAGAAATTTGTCCTAATGTATTTACTTGCATATGCCATTCTAACCTTTTACTATATATATATATATATATATATATATATATATAATATATATATATATATATATATATATATATATATATATATATATATATATAAAGCTACTCTCTCTCTCCTCTCTCTCTCTCTCTCTCTCTCTCTCTCTCTCTCGCACACACACACACACACACACACCCCACACACACACACACACACACACACACACACACACACACACACACACACACAGGAGTGGAGAGACAAATGCTGGAAAAGGTATAGGAGGAGAAAAAACATAAATGCCTGGCAAACCTACAAAAGAGCAAGAAATGACTACCTAAGTAAAAGGAGAGAGGCAGAGAGAGACTATGAGAGGGACATCACCAGGAAGGCTAAAGAAAATCCCAAGCTTTTCCACAGCTTTATCAGAGGAAAACTGAAGGTAAAAGAACAGGTTTTAAGGCTAAAGAGAGCGGATGGAAGCATCACTGAGACGGATGAAGAGATCTGCAAAGAATTGAACAAGGAGTTTCAGTCAGTATTTACAGTAAAAAATACCCCACCCCCTCAGATTGCAGTGATAGAAGCTCAAGGGCCGGTATTAGAGAACATCAACCTTACAGCCACAGAGATATGCAAAGCGCTGATGGATTTAGATGTTCATAAAGCTACAGGTCCTGATGACATATCCCCTCATGTGCTTAAAAAATGCGCAAACTCTATATCAGTGGCACTATCATATTTAAAAAGTCACTGGAGTCAGGGGAGATTCCAAGATGCTGGAAACAAGCAAATGTGATACCTATCTTCAAAAAGGGAAGGAGGGATACGGCTCTGAACTATAGACCAGTTTCCTTGACCAGCATAGTTTGCAAAGTTATGGAGAAACTACTAAGGAAACATATCTCTCTTCACTTTGAATCCTTCAACTTTTTGTCAGTGAGGCAACATGGCTTCAGAGAAGGTAGATCAACAGTAACAAACTTATTAGAATTTTATGATGAGGTAAGCCAAATCTTACAGGAAAGAGAGGGCTGGGCAGATTGCATATTCCTAGACTTCCAGAAAGCGTTTGGCACTGTTCCACATGGGAGACTTATTAGGAAGCTGCAATCAATGGCTAGAATAGGTGGAAATGTTTTGGAATGGATAAAAACTTACTTAGAAGGAAGGGAACAGAGGGTTAGAGTAAGACACTCAGTGTCTGAATGGAAAAGACTTAGTAGTGGAGTTCCACAGGGTTCAGTTTTAGGGCCACTTTTGTTACTTGTATATGTAAATGACCTACCAGAGTCTGTAAATTCATTCATGAATATGTTTGCAGATGATGCAAAGATTGTGAAGAAAGTAAAAAACGAGAACAATGGTAGTGAACTTCAGGAGGATCTAAATAATCTGCATGAGTGGTCAGGAAAGTGGCTAATGAAATTCAATACTTCAAAATGTAAGGTAATGAGAATGGGTACAAGTGCAAGAAGGCCCAAGCTTGACTACTCGGTGGCTGGAGTACAACTTCAAGAGACAGAAAATGAGAGAGATCTAGGAGTAAACATACTGGCAGATTTGTCTCCAGAAATACATATAAATGGAATAGTAAGGGCAGCATATGCATTCTTATCAAATGTAATGGTAGCCTTCAGTCACATGGACAAGGAAATATTCAGAAATATTTATGTAACCTATGTGAGACCAAAACTCGAATATGCAGCCCCCTTTTGGAATCCGCACTTGAAAAAGCACATAGCTAAGCTTGAAAAAGTTCAAAGACATGCCACGAAACTGGTGCCAGAAATACGCAATCTCAGTTATGATGAGAGGCTGAGGGAATTAGACTTGCCATCACTCGAAGCTAGAAGAGTGAGGGGGGATATGGTGACAGTCTTTAAATTCCTTCATGGTTATGATAGAGTGGATAGGGATCGATATTTTG
>JAXCGZ010013213.1:220000-232500 GCA_037179515.1 Halocaridina rubra
ATAACCATGAAGGAATTTAAAGACTGTCACCATATCCCCCCTCAATCTTCTAGCTTCGAGAGATGGTAATTCAAATTCCCTCAGCCTCTCATCATAACTGAGATTGTGTATTTCTGGCACCAGTTTCGTGGCATGTCTTTGAACTTTTTCAAGCTTAGGTATGTGCTTTTTCAAGTGTGGATTCCAAAATGGGGCTGCATATTCGAGTTTTGGTCTCACATAGGTTACATAAATATTTCTGAACATTTCCTTGTCCATGTGCCTGAAGGCTACCCTTACATTTGATAAGAATGCATATGCTGCCCTTACTATGCCAATTATATGTATTTCTGGAGACAAATCTGCCAGTATGTTTACTCCTAGATCTCTCTCATTTTCTGTCTCTTGAAGTTGTACTCCAGCCACCGAGTAGTCAAGCTTGGGCCTTCTTGCACTTGTACCCATTCTCATTACCTTACATCTTGAAGTATTGAATTTGATTAGCCACTTTTCTGACCACTCATGCAGACTATTTAGATCCTCCTGAAGTTCTCTACCATTATTCTCGTTTCCTACTTTCTTCACAATCTTTGCATCATCTGCAAACATATTCATGAATGAATTTACAGACTCTGGTAGGTCATTTACATATACAAGGAACAAAAGTGGCCCTAAAACTGAACCCTGTGGAACTCCACTACTAACTCTTCTCCATTCAGACACTGAGTGTCTTACTCTAACCCTCTGTTCCCTTCCTTTTAAGTAAGTTTTTATCCATTCCAAGATATTTCCACCTATTCTAGCCATTGCTTGCAGCTTCCTAATAAGTCTCCCATGTGGAACAGTGCCAAACGCTTTCTTGAAGTCTAGGAATATGCAATCTGCCCAGCCCTCTCTTTCCTGTAAGATTCGGCTTACCTCATCATAAAATTCCAATAAGTTTGTTACTGTTGATCTACCTTCTCTGAAGCCATGTTGCCTCACTGATAAAAAGTTGAAGGTTTCCAAGAGAAGAGAGATATGTTTCCTTAGTAGCTTCTCCATAACTTTGCAAACTATGCTGGTCAAGGAAACTGGTCTATAGTTCAGAGCCGTATCCCTCCTTCCCTTTTTGAAGATAGGTATCACATTTGCTTGTTTCCATCATCTTGTGTGTGCGTGCGTGCGTGTGATTACCTAATTGTGTTTACGGGAAAGAGCCCAAAGCTCGTATCTTCCCGTCTCCTGATCGGTTTGTGTGTGTGATTACCTAATTGTGATTACGGGAAAGAGCCCAAAGCTCGTATCTTCCCGTCTCCTGATCGGTTCCATTTTATACTTAGTGATACTTATCATACCTGTCCTTAAAACTATGGATTGAGATAGCATTAACTACCTCCTCGCTTAGCCACTTCCAATTGTCAACTACTCTTACACTAAAAAAGTACTTTCTTGCATCCTGCAAAGAAGTTTTCTTACGAAGCCTCAAACTATAACCTCTAGTTCTAGAGCCATCCATATCAAAATATCGATCCCTATCCACTCTATCATAACCATGAAGCAATTTATTGACTGTCACCATATCCCCCCTCAATCTTCTAGCTTTGAGTGATGCTAAGTCTAATTCCCTCAGCCTCTCATCATAACTGAGATTGCGTATTTCTAGCACCATTTTCGTGGCATGTCTTTGAACTTTTTCCAGCTTAGCTATGTGCTTTTTCAAGTGCGGATTCCAAAAGGGGGCTGCATATTCGAGCTTTGGCCTCAAATAGGTTACATAAATATTCCTGAACATTTCCTTGTCCATGTGCCTGAAGACTATCCTTACATTTGATAAGAAGGCCTTCTTGCACTTGTACCCATTCTCATTACCTTACATTTGGAAGTATTGAATTTCATTAGCCACTTTTCTGACCACTCATGGAGACTATTTAGATCTTCCTGAAGTTCTCTACCATTGTTCTCGTTTCCTACTTTCTTCTCGATTTTTTCATCATCTGCAAACATATTCATGAATGAATTTACAAACTGGTAGGTCATTTACATATATAAGGAACAAAAGCGGCCCTAAAACCGAACCCTGAGGAACTCCACTACTATCTCTTCTCCATTCAGACAGTGTGTTACTCTAATCCTCTGTTCCCTTCCCTCTAAGTAGGTTTTTATCCATTCCAAGACATTTCCACCTATTCTAGCCATTGCTTGCAGCTTCTCCCGTGTGGAAAAGACGCTAAGAGAAGTCTTTTTTCTGCAAGAATATCATATCCATACCCTGACAGACAGGGTTATGTCTGCTATTTTTAGTTTTGGTTTTGGAATTATAAGTTTTATGATTGCCGATTGCTTCATCCAAAAAACCGCTGTATTAATATTCATAGCTCATTATAGCGCAATGCCTTTCATTGACTTGTACATAACCATCGTCACGTCAGATTTATTTTGGTCTTCTACCTTCAACCGATATCGCTCCCTAATAAATGGCGCTACCCTTATATACTTTTTACCACGACCAACGGTGATTATAACAGGAAATTTTTCAAATTTTTGGACCTTGCTTTACAGACTTTTTATTACAGCCTTTCGTATCACTGAACAATATGATATGTAATTACGAACCAGAGCCTCTCCTCTGTTATTCTGATGTGGCTTTCAAATAATTATGAACATCGATTTAGAAAACGAGCTTTGATATAAACACTTTTGACATGAATTTCAAGTGATAAATGATTGTTAAGGATTAGCCCCAGATTCCTAACAGCAGATACTGCACTTATATGAGAAGGTCCATCTTTAATGGCTAGGTCGCTGGGTATGCTCTCAAGATTAATTCTTGATTTAAGAACTGTACATTGTGTTTTGCTACTGCGTATGTTTGCTTAATTTTTTTTTCAAGACAATTGTCACAATGAAACAGCACAACACTCCTGATAATTTTATAAAGTATTGGCAACATTTCCACTCCATTTAAAGTAGTGTTATATCGTTTCTCTTCCGTTCAGTCTCCTCTATTAAATAATAGAGCAACAAAAATTAAAAAAACAAAAACAAAAATAATGCAAGTTATCAGTTAAAATATAACCACTGTATTTTTCCTTGTAAGCATCTATCAGCCAGATTTGGAGTCAGTGTTTAGGCTTAATATCTCTGTAACAGTATTTGATTAGTCTATGGGAAAATAAGGTAGAACCATGTTTATGAAGTGCCAATATAACAGTATTAGTGTGAGGTGCAATTACATCGATTTCTGCTTCGCAATACTCTTGTACAAGTATAATAATGAGAGATACATCAATAACTGATATAGAGATTGGTAAACTGCGGTAACCATTTTCGAACATGAACTTCACAGGGATTGACTGTACTCTTATATAAGGAGGACTGCTTATATAACCGTGTGTGGTTGTGTGTGTATGTGTGTGTGCGCGCGCGCTCGCGCTCTTATTTTTACTTTCATTCAGCTTGCCTCTCAGTTCGTCCGTTTGTCTTTTTTTTTTTATTGTGACACCAGGACAGGCTAAAAAATAATAAAATAAAACAGCCTTTATCGGGCCTGGGCATGAAGAATACATAAAGAGAAACAGAGATAAAGAGTGTACTGACCTGTCAGATGTGAAGGGATTATAAAAGATTTGTAATGAATATCCAAGAATATTCAGTGTAGCTGTAGGCATAGAAAAAGAACCATTATTGAAGAAAGACTTAACATCGAACTGTCCTGGACAGACCTATTTAAGTTTAAAAAACTGTCTGTTCTTTTAGTACCTCTGTCTATATTTGCCCCGTTATTGCAGGCCTTTTTAATAAAAATAAGATCCATTGGACGAAGAAAGACGTATTAGTAAATCGGTGAATATACTTTAATGGAATCTAAGTACTGGGTAAATACAACTTATAGATCGAGTAACCCTGAAAGAAGCAAAATAAATAAATAAATACTAAAATATACAGATGAAAAATTAATGTACACATTAAGTAGTAAATAATAAAAACACAAAATAGTAAATTCTACTACACTAGCTAATGCAAATTAATTTTTACATATGTATTACTGATACCATAGTTATAGGAAGGGTAAATTTGACTTTAACGAGCTTATCAGGATACTATTTCACAATTGATTCCACACATTTAATCGTATAATCAACAACCTACTGAGTTCATAGGGTCTACCACGCGAGGAATATCACAAGCCTCTGCTTTTTATTCCCAAGTGGCTTCGGTGGAGAGAATCTCTTAGAACCACCTTGGAGAACTGAGCTGGGAACGTTCTAGGTGCACACCGTGGAGAATTGAGCTGGGAACGTTCTAGGCGCCAACCGTGGAGAATTGAGCTGGGAACGTTCTAGGTGAACACCGCGGAGAATTGAGCTGGGAACGTTCTAGGTGCCCACCGTGGAGAATTGAGCTGGGAACGTTCTAGGTGCACACCGTGGAGAATTGAGCTGGGAACGTTCTAGGTGCCCACCGTGGAGAATTGAGCTGGGAACGTTCTAGGTGCACACCGTGGAGAATTGAGCTGGGAACGTTCTAGGTGCCCACCGTGGAGAATTGAGCTGGGAACGTTCTAGGTGCACACCGTGGAGAATTGAGCTGGGAACGTTCTAGGTGAACACCGTGGAGAATTGAGCTGGGAACATTCTAGGTGCCAACCGTGGAGTATTGAGCTGGGAACGTTCTAGGTGCCAACCGTGGAAAATTGAGCTTGGAACGTTCTAGGTGCCAACCGAACGCTATATTAACTTAGTCTTGAATTATCCCGAAAGAACGAGATACACGTAAGCGTTTGTCAGTAACCATAAATGTTTTCCCCTGTTAATTTTCAAGACTTGATATGCTCTTAGCATGATCTTCGGCCTCTTGTTTTCACGTTTACTGTAATATATGCAGTTAATAACGATCCAAGTCTTGTGCGTGTAGTTATACTTTTATCTTATTTTACGCGTCTTTATTGTGTAATTTTGATTCTGTTTAACGTTGGGTTCCTGGGCTAATCATCCTAAGTTATTATACAGAATTATGCAGTGATTCGTCTGTTATCATCAGTGGTAGTTAAAACCGAGGTTAACGGCAGTCTAGCTCCAGCTCCAGTAGTGGAAGGACCTCTCTCTCTCACTCTGCCAGCAGCCAATAGCAGAAGCCGACTCCACCCAGCAGCCAATAGCAGAAGCCTACACCACCCAGCAGCTTACCTGGCACAGGGGACCCCGAGACCACAGCATACTAACTCCCAACAACAGTCTGGTTCCAGCTCCAGTAGTGATAGGACCTGCATAAGTAGTTGAAGCCTCTTCCTACCAACAAAGTGAACTTCACCTCCTCCACTCCATCCCTGACCTGAGGGGGAAGTCTTCACAAGGATATATAACCTAAGTATATCTGTTTTCTTTTCTTCCTCTCTCACGAGAGCCAAAGAGAGAAACAGAAAGATTGCTTTATTTTGTTGTTTTCTTGTGCTTGTGTTTTTTCTTGTTTAATTGAACACACATTATTGTGTCCTGAGCAAACCTCTGTTTTCACTTCCCTCTCCCACGAGAGTTGGGAAGAAAGATAGAAGACTGTATAAGTGATTAAGTGTTGTAGTGTTGCAATTGAGTGAAGTGATCAAGCCATAAGGCCCCTATACTGCATTAATCAAATTGACAAACAGTGCAAATAACATATAAATAGTGAAATCTGTGATATCCATGACTGGTTGCTAGTCATGGCCTCAGCCGCTTCTCTTGCTTCCCCCCCAGAGGGGGGAATGGAACTCGACCCCCCTCAAGAGGGGTGGACGGTTGTGGGAAAGAAGAGGGCAAGGACAGCCTCTAACAGTAGCCATGAGATTGCTGCTGCCCCAGTTCCCCCCCCAGCCCCGAAGTCTGATAGAGAGCCCATTTCCAAGTTCAAAGTTGAGGCTCCTTCCATGAAAGAGGCATATGACCTCATCAGAGAGTTGGAAGACCAACTCACCGAGCATGGCTGCAAAATAAAGCCTAACGTACAGGGTGACTTCATTATCCACCCAGCCTCAGCAGAAGCCGCAAAGAAGATCCGCAGCCTAGGCTCACCACACTTGATAGAGTTGAACCCTGCACTAAAAATAAGAAAATACATAGTCATTGGCTTCCCTGTTGCTTGGTCAGTTGACCTTCTGACCAAGCAAACGTACATTACGGCTGCCTCACGTTGCTCCTCCAAAATAGAGGGCCAAACCGTTCCATCAAAGCAGGTTCTGGTCCACATCTGTGGTCCACCCCCTTCACAAGTAAACCTCGGCATCTGGGGCAAGTTCTACATAAGAGAGTACACCCCAGAACCCCTAAGATGTTTCCGGTGCCAAAGATTTGGGCACCACAGGAATACTTGCCATTTCCCAGAGAGATGTAGAATCTGCAGTGGGAAACACTCCACCGACCGCTGCCTTACAAAATTCAAGGCAAAAGAAGCAACAGTTGCCAAGTGCCCGAACTGCAAAGGGAACCATCACGCATGGAACAACCGCTGCCCAGAAAGGCTGAAGAGGATTCCTCAAAGAACCCCTCCTTCTGCCCCTGTCACCAATCACACCACCCCCAACTTCACCCCAGCTCCTCCCCCCACCTCCAATCCTTGGCAAATGCCCCCTCCTGCCCCACTCACACCTAACCTCCCCAACCAAAACCCACCACACTACACCAACCCAGCTCCTAACACACAGATCACACCTCCTACAGCTCCCACCCCCACACCAACTCCATCCACCCCATCACACAACACTCACACCCCTACCATCCCCCCAAACAACACTCACACTCCCATCAACCCCACACGCAACACTCACACCAACACCTCCACCCCACGCAACACCCAAACACACAATGCAGTCACACGTAACACTCAGACCACACACACACCCACTCACCACACTAGGTCCCGGGACCCTAGACAAAACTCCCACACCCCCATACCTAAACAGCCTATCCAGACACCTTCCTCTGCCTCCTCTTCCAAACAGCAAACCCTCTTCACAGTAAACGAGCTCACCAACCTTCTCATTCAAGCCGTACAGGCAGCCGTCCGACTCCTCGATACCAGAGCCACCACCCAAGATGCCTACAATCAAGTCGTCGAAGTAGCCCACTCCGTTGTTGCCAACGCCCTCGTCTCCAGAACCCACCAGCAGCCTCAACAACCCACCACTCCTACCACCTCCACCTCCTCAAATCATCAAGATGTCTAATCTCGGGATCCTACACTGGAACGCCCAGGGTCTCAGACACAAGGTACAACATCTTGAAGGCATAGCCAAGACTGACAACATTGATGTCATCATGGTTCAAGAAACCCTGTGCACAGAGCAACACCCTCCAAAAATCTCAGGATACAATGGATTCTACCAGCACTGGTCTCCAGGGGAGAACAGAGGCAGCGCCACCTTCATCAGGAAAAACCTATTAGCAAAGGAAATAACCCGACCGGTCTGCTGTGGCGAAGATGTCGACGTCCTCGCTGTTAACATCCAACTTCAAGGCAGCTGCATAGACCTGTACAACATTTACAGACCACGGAAAGGTAGCTTAGACCTGACTACCCTCTTCGGGCTAACCAGTCATCGTGACTTGGTAATAGGAGGCGACTTCAACGCGCACCACCCAAGATTCAGGTATGAGCGCCCCTGTGCTGCAGGCAGACACATCATGAGCCTGCTGAATGACCAAGAAGATGTCTCCCTGCTCAACGATCATGAGCCAACACACGACAAAGGTGGAATACTGGACCTCACCTTTGTCTCCAATTCCCTAAAGCTGGACGCCACATGGAGAGTTCATCCCCTGGTCACAAGCGACCACTATGGGATCCATCTCACACTGCCAATTCCTGAAATCTTCCAAATCCCTGCTCCTCCCCCTCGATGGAATTTCAAGAAGGCCGACTGGGGCCGATTCCAGGAGCACCTCAGCAATTGGTTTTCAGCCTACGTACCATCTGAAGACATCGACCAAGCAGAGGCCGAGCTAGTCAATGCCCTGCAAGCTGCAGCAAACTCCTCCATACCCCTCTGCAAACCACAACACACCACTCATCGGGACAGATGGTATTACTGTGACAGAGTTAAAGAACTCAACCACCGACTCAACGTCATTCGGAAAATGCACAGGAAACGTCGCACTGAAGACTCCTACCGCACTCTCCAGGCAGTCAAACAACATGTCCATGAAGAGACTCGCAACATCAAGAGGAATAAATGGCTAGAGTGGTGTTCCAACCTAGATGCTCACACCTCTGTGGGCCAGATGTGGAGGAGCATCAACTCCTTTGCTAAAGGAAAACCTCCTAAAATCACCCCCCACAGGGATCCTAGCAGGGCAGCAGAAGAACTCGCCATCAAATTCGCGAATAGAGCAAGCTCTAACCAGCTCCCCATCACCACCAGAGCAACACTCCAGGACCTCACCACTGCAAGATGGGAAGAAATAGAAGAGGCCATCAACACTGAAGATGAAACAGATGCTCCATTCTCCCTGACTGAGCTACTAAGAGTAAGCAAAAGCTCTAAGAACACAGCCCCAGGTGCCGACAGAATAACATACACAATGATCCAAAAAATGGGGCCCCAAGGGGAGCTTGCTCTACTCTCTCTGATCAATTTGACATACGAAGAATCAGACCAGCCTCATGGAACAGAGCAGACATTCAGCCCATCCCAAAACCACAGGACCCTGACAACCCTCGCCCCATCTCCCTCCTAAGCTGCCTGAGCAAGACGGCAGAAAAGATGGTACTTAACAGAGTCCGCTGGAAATGCCCACCCTTCCCAGAAAACATGTTTGCCTACCAGCCTGGCTTAGGCACCTCAGAATGCATAGCCTCCATGCTATCATTTCTCAACAACAGCCGTGGTTACATCGTTTTTCTAGACCTAGAGAAGGCCTTTGAACTAGCCAATGTGCCGGCAATACTCTCTGCTCTCGTATCCAAGCAGATCAAAGGTAACCTTCTCTCGTGGATCAAGCAGAGTCTACAAAATCGTAGTGCACGAGTCAAAGTAGATGGGCACTACTCCACCTACAAAAACCACGAAAATAGGACCCCCCAAGGTGGAATCCTTAGCCCCTTCCTATTTAATTGTCTCATGGAAAAACTCATGCACATCGCACTACCGCATGGAGCCAAACTCTTCAACTATGCGGACGACTTTGCCCTTGTCACAATAGGACACAGAAACTCTAACAAGACACAGCGCTGCCTCACCAAGATTCACCGAGCCTCCATCTCCCTTGGAGTAAGAATCAATGCCCGCAAAACCAAGGCCCTTCCCATCCACCAGTGGAGACCAGACACTAATCTGGTCATAGGTAATGAACCTGTGGACTGGGTTACCAAACACCAATACCTGGGTGTAATCATCGACCAAGGACTAACCTTTGGACCAGAAATTCAATACTTGCGCGACAGGTGCAGCCAGCGACAAGCGATCCTTCATCGGATGTCGGGCCTCTACGATGGTGCATCATTTAATGTCCTCAGAACCTTCTATGTACAAGCCATACGCAGCCTCATTGACTATGCTTGTCCCACACTCTGGCTACTAAAAGACCGACAGTGGGACAAAATAGAAGTAATTCAAAACAACGCCACACGTACCATGCTAGGAGCCCCCATGTGGACCAAGAGAGAAAACCTCCAGATGGAATCGGGACTCATTCCACTCAAACTCAGAGCTCAGCAAAGACTGACCCTCCTTGTGGCCAAAACCACCACTGCCCAACATAAATGCCTAGCTGGCACAAATCTCCATCTAGCCCTCAATCGCCAGCCCAACCACCATCCTAGAACCTGGGCAGCCAAGGTCTGCGCTAGCCTGCAAGCACTGCCAGTCAGGGAGAGCATCCTAGCCAAGATACAAGACACACCGCTTCCTGAATACAGATGCCCACCCCCATGGAATGACCAACCACTCGATATAAAGATCGAGCTCCCTGACAACCCCAAAAGCTTGGTAAACCCGCTTGTCCTTAAAAACATATATAAGGACAAAATACAGAGCTGGAGCAGGCCAAACTCTCAAGTCTACTACACTGACGGTTCAGTAAACCAAGATACTGGAGCCTCAGCCGCCGCCTTCATCACTGGAAACCACGTCCTATCCTGGAGACTGTCAAACTCCTGCTCATCGCTCCAGACTGAGCTTGTGGCCATAGCCAACGCCCTTGACTGCTTCATCCAGCAAGAAGCTGACCATGCCCTTATTCTCTCTGATTCTAAAGGCGCCTTACAGGCCATCAAGAAGCCACTCCTCAGAGACAATATTCGCATCATCACGACCATCCTCAGCCACTACCACAGGATAACCAGCCTTGGAAAAGCCATCACTCTTGCCTGGATTCCCAGCCACGTCGGCATCAAGGGAAATGAGGAAGCCGATCAAGCCGCCAAACAAGCCACTCTCAGAGCAGAAATCCAGATATCTCTGTCTCCTGGGATGCAACAGATTAAAAATAAAGCCACCAAGTCACTCCTTAACACCTTAATAACTAAACACAACCTGTGCACAGACATTGGCTCCCCCTCCACCTGGTGGTACAAAGCCACCACTGATCTTCGGTGTATCACCCTGCCGAAGAGCCTTCGACGAAGCACTGAGGTCAATGTGTACCGTCTGAGACTCGGGTACAAGTGCACCTGGCAAATAGTAGAGAATATCATCAAGGAATGCACCTTTTGCCAGGTAGCCTCACCACATCCACTGCTACACTACATCCTGGAATGTGATTCTTTTTCAGAGATTCGACGGAAAACTGGTGCCCCCGCAACATCTAGCGAAGACCCAAATGCCCTTCAGGTTGCTAGCTCCATCATCAGACTAGCAACAAATAACCACATGAACAGTCTATCAAATATTATCAGACAATACCCTCCACCAAGATAGCCATGCAATAACTCTTTCTCTCTCCCCCAAAACAGGAATTCATTTATGTTGTTTGATGTAAACTAATAATTCACAACTGAATATTTATGCTCTCCGTTATCTTTGCAGTTTGGCACAATCTCACCTGCGGGCCAATTAGGAAAGTCCGATCATCACCAATAAGAATTCACCCCACCTCCTCACCAACAGGAAAGCCCATTCGCCAGCAAGAGCGAATACCACGTACACTCCGAAGAAAATCTCACCCCACCTGCGGGCCACAAGTGGAAGGTCCGCTCACCCTCAAGGGTGAACATCCAACAAAAAAAAAAGAGGTTAACGGAGATGGCATATTAGAGACTGATGATTCTATGTTCATTTTTTTTTTTTTTTTTTTTTTCCGGCCGGTGGCAGCCTGGGTGGATTTCGTATGAGGTTTCTTGCATGATAAAGCATTCCGCTTGAAAGTTCTCTACCGCCTATTGTTTACTATTAGACATTTTGTTTTTCCTATCCTTTACCTGACAAGACCACCTAAGTAGTAGCTTATTCATATTATAATGTGTACCAATGTTATATAGCAATTGTGTATTAATAAGTCAATCATTATATTTAGGCAATCTTAAACAATGTCTCTTCAATTCCGAATTAACTAAGCGGCAACAATATTTGTGTGATTATAAATTATGGATTATGTTAAGCCTATCTTTAATCATTCATGTTGTGTCATTATAAACTTTATTTATTTACTTACTGAAGTTTCAGGTCATGTTTCGTTTCATGTTATAGTACGAACAATGTTGGAGTCAAGCACTGGTGCGGTGAGTTATACCAGTCTTTGAACACTCAAATGCATGAAAACAAGTGTGGTGCTTTATGAGCCATAAAACGCGTGACGTAGAAAAACGACTAAGTTACTTTCATAAATTTAGCCATTTCCATCCCTATTAATGTACTCTCTCAAGTGTCACGTGGGCGAATCATTTACATATTGTAAAAAGTGTAAAGCAGATACCTCGTCGTCTAAATCTCAAAGAGAATCAATATTGATATCTTAGTACGTCAGAGAGCTCTTTGGCCAAGTAATAACTATTACCAACTCAGTAGAAATAGCACCTGACCTCCATCCATATGGTTCCGAGTTCGGAGCCATTTCATCAGATGTGTGAAGCCCATTATTCAGCAGTTTTCATGAATTCGGCCTTTGATACGGCAGTATTACCGTCTCATAGCTTTATTGTGGAAAAAAATGTTAAGCTTAATATCATTTAGAAAATGCCAATTTCTAATGTCAATGAAAATTGGAAGATTTTTTGCACATACCCTTTATACTCTACCAGAGATTCTCCTTAGCCAAAGCATATTATATCTTTATATGGGAGAAATAACGCACCTTCAGAACCATATCAATTTTCCTATAGCTAGAGTATAACCACCGGTTTCTTCTTAAGCAACTTTTCTAATATACATCATACTGAATAGTGATTTAATCCAGACATGTTTCTTTATTTCAGGTTTCTGGTCAAGAACCCTGAGTAAGATGCCCAACTGAAGAGCATAAGAAGTCTCTTCAGCAATGACCCAAGTTTGTGTCGTAATAACACAGTTTCGCAATGAGAATTTCTACATAAATGATAGCATTAAGAAGCGTCCTTGTTCGCTGTGAGTGGTA